>JAUMHI010000035.1:2847061-2885018 GCA_032359435.1 Enteromius unitaeniatus
CCAAAGCTCAACCGTGCTACATGTCGGTGCTATCAGCACCAACAACAATTACAATTTTTATTTAGTTCAACTTAAATTCTTACTTAAATTCATTAATTAATATAAAATACAAATTTATATAATATATATATATATATATATATACATAAAACGTACAAAAGCACACAACAAAATTAATAAAACCTTACATAAAATTAAAATGAATCTGAGAACAAAAAGAAAACTTAAGTTTTCCCTCACATTTTAAGCTTTAATATATTTCTGTTGATTCATACAGAAAAGTGTTTCAAATGTTACATTACTTGCTCAACAATGCAGTGAATGGGTGCCGTCAGAATGAGAGTTCAAACAGCTGATAAAAACCTTATATTAATCACACCACTCTAGTCCATCAGTTAATGTGAAGTCTATGTGTTTCTAGTAAACAAATTCATTATTAAAGTTTTTTTTATCTTTAAACTATTGCTTCTGGCCAAAATATGCACCCATAACTCTTCCTTCGGTAAAATAAAAAGTCCATCTCCTGTTCTTCTCTTACATTAAAATCCATTCACGTATTTTTTGGGGTCTGTTTTAGGCTGATATTTCTCTTCTGATTAAGATGTAATAACTTTTTCATTGGAGATAGCAACATTATGGATTAAGTTATTTTAGCTGGAAGCAGTGATTTGAAGTTAATCATGTCTGAATGATAATTATTTATTTATTTATTTATTTTTTACAAACACGCAGCTTTTCATTTCACAGCACATTAACTGATGGACTGAAGTAGTGCGGATTATTGTGAATGTTTTTATCAGCTGTTTGGACTCCCATTCTGACGGCACCCATTTACTGCAAAGCATCCATTGCTGAGCAAGTCACATAACGCAACATTTCTCCAAAACGGTTCAGATGAAGAAACAAACATATCTACATCTTGGATGTTGTGGGACGCTTTAACAAGTGTTGAGGTAGAGTTGAATCAAAGTTCTTCACGCTGCAGGTCTAGACCGCCGTTCATCCTCTGAGCCCCAGTCTTCATCTATCTCAGTACAAGTGCCTCTCGCTTCATTAAACATGCACAGGGCATCGACACATGCGGCCGCCATCCATCAAACCGCGTTCTGTTTATTTTCAGAGCTAAGAAAGACCTATTTAACTGTGAGCAGGTTGCATCAGCATGTGTGTGTGTGTGATTCACCTGTCAGAATGTCCCGTCAGGAGATTTCTGCTCTCACCTGAACTGAAAGGCACATTGATGGCGCGTCAGACAGAAATAACTGCTGATGTCATGTGTTTTGGGATGGAGAAACTGTGAGAGTCAGAAACATACGGACATTATTCAAACCCTGGCAGCTCCAGCACTGCTCAGATATTAGTCTGATACCAGAATTTCGTCTCTTGACTATCGCTGTAAAGTCACCAGGAATCGCCCACTTTCACTGACGAACAGGTGAAGTGACCAATCATGGTGTATATTTAGAAGCAGGTGATTTTATGATGCGGTATTATGGGCAGAAAAGTAAAAAACGATGCTTAAAAACAACTTTAAACTTTGAATATAATCTAAATGATGTTGTTTTTGTTTGTTTGTTTTTCCAACTCGTCACATTTCTTTATTTCAGCTCTTTTTAGTCACGTTTCGACGTGAAGGGTCCTCTGTTGTTTTAAATAGTCCTTTATCAGCTTGCAAACGGCAACATTTAGTCACTTTAGATTGACAGAGTCTGAGATTTTCTCCAGACGTATTGTATATTTGTGCATCGAGGCTGAGATGATATAACACCAGCAGCACAGACGTCTGATTCCAGTATTTTCCATTGCATATAGACTCAAAGTACGGCAGCGTTTGTCCACATGAGAAAGCAGCTCACAGTAGATGTAAAACACACTGTTCTCTCTTTCTAATAATGGCTTGTGAAACAACCTTTAAATGCTGTAATGCCTCCACAGCATGTAGAGATTTAAAGTGTGATTTGGTTAATTAGCTTGTTTTGACACAGTGTGTGTTTAAATGAGAGTTTATAGGCAGAGAGAGGATCGCTGTGTGAGAACGCTGCTGTCTCAGAGCCTCATGGGAACACGAGAAGACGGGCCTCTTAAATGCCTTGGATGGTTTTATTTTATAGCAAAACCCAAAACATTTCCCTGGTGGTTTAAGGTGCTGATCGGATGGAGTTGTTTTCTCTGGCCATATTTAAATCCCTCTTTCGGTCTGAATCACTGGGATTTTGTGTGTGTCCATT
Organism: Enteromius unitaeniatus; assembly: GCA_032359435.1. Classification (NCBI taxonomy): domain Eukaryota; kingdom Metazoa; phylum Chordata; class Actinopteri; order Cypriniformes; family Cyprinidae; genus Enteromius; species Enteromius unitaeniatus. The sequence continues at coordinate 2,849,290 of JAUMHI010000035.1, forward strand.
ACATTGTGCAGAGAGTGAAAATTGTTTTAGTAAGCAACATCTAATCATGTCCTCCACGTAATATGGCCGTATAGTTCATTTGTACATAACAGTGAAATGCGACCTATCAGAGCGTATATTACTAGCTAGTATACTGATAGTATAATGCATTATAAGATGAGACTTGATCATGTGAGTTTGATCTTAGAGAACTCATATGATAACGAAACCTATAAAACATGATTTTGCATTCTTTTTGTAACGGGTAGGCTTAGGGGTGGGTTAGGTGTGGTCACTCGAACTAATTACACCTACTAAAATATGTTTTAACCACAGCGAGATGTGGAAAAATCCACACACTGCATTTAAACAAGACACGCATTTTGATTAGTAATGACAGTCATACGTCATTTGATGACGACAGACACAATACGACATTGTCATTATTTTTATGCCCGCTAGAGGGCGCTTGCCTTTAAAACATACATATAGGTTTTAATAAGGTACTTGCACAAACAAGCTATAGGGTAATTTTTTGTTGCAAGACCGTCTCATTCACTCCAATCTAAAGGCCCTGATATGCTTCAAACAAAGTTTTTTTTTTGTTTTTCCTTTGACGCAGTGTGAAGCATATTTTTGGTTGTCGGGGGTAGTTTTGTGCAGCTATAACGAACTGGCCAGCTAACGTCACAATTGCAACAGAGATTTGGGCACTTTAAGCAATGAAAATTTGTAGACATGTTAATTACGCACAATAAGAAATATTCGAACAATTGACCCTTCGCAAAGAGTTTGATTGACAGGCGATCTTACGGATCATAACGCTGAGTCTGCCATCTTGTCCAACATACAAATCAGACAGGATAGTACATTAACCTCGGGGGACTTAACAATTAACAAACTGTGTGTAATGACGTCTTTTTCCACAGGTATTCTAATAAAACACGTTCTGATGATTATTCATGTTTATTTTGTGCTTTAAGTAAATATGAAAATACGATCGGTTCCTGTGCCACTTTAATTGAGGCAATCTGTACATCCAACAGTCTCACTTCAACTCGTCACATTTTGACGTTTGGTCAAAACAGTTTTGCGTCGTTTTTCGATGCTCAAGGTACCCCTTTTCATTCACATTTCGATGTGAGGAGTCCTCCAATGTTTCAAATAGGAAATTCTTTGTGTCAATATGCTGGCGCAATATTTTATTTATTTAATTTTTATCATCATAATTAAAAGATATATTGGGTAAAAACATTGGCATTATTGAATTATTGTGTCCTTCTTCCGTGTACTTCCTGTGCTCTCTGCAGTCTGCGCAATTTCAAAAAATACCACTTCAAGAATCCTTACGTCAACGTTGGCTGTAAAATGCCTTGCGTGTCTCGTGATCGTTTGCGTCATTATACCGGATGGGAATATGTTTTTTTTATGAGATGACAGCGCGTGAACGGAGAGGGATCATTTTTAGTGATTAAAACCTTGTGTTATACTCTCTTCTTCACATAAACACATGTATGGCTTCAGAAGACTTGGGATGTGACACGACTTGTTTGTAATGTTTTTATTTTGCTTGTTTATGATTAGTTTGTGCAATAAGTACCTGTACCGTAACTGCATTTGCCTGTTTGTGTGTTTTATATTGTTCAGAGGTGGGTAGGTTTAGGGTAGGGGTGGGGATTGGTGCTCCAATAAAAGTAAAAAATTATATAATACATTTATATATGCATGCAAACCATGACATTAAGCCAAACAACTGAAAACAACGGAGGACCCCTCACGTCGAAATGTGTCTGAAAAGGGGTACCTTGATCATCGAAAAATGATGCCAAACTGTTTTGACCAAGCGTCAAAATTTGCCGAGTTGGAGTGATACTGTGTTGGTACATCACAACCGGTAAGTATGATAAATCATAGTTGTTTATATTTTTATTGAGCGTTCAAAATACAGCACTATGGCAATGAGCCTATCACATACGCCGTAGACCAATCACAACAGACTGAGCTATCTGACCAATCAGAGCAGAGTAGGCTCTTCAAAAAAAGGGGTTTAAAAAGAACTGCTTCAAACTAATTTTTGTTTTTTTAATTGCACATGCATCTTAGGCAGCCTTGCAAATGGCATAAATAGAAGCACATTTTAAAAAAATACAACCCCACCACCACCAAATTGCTCATCTTAAACATTCAAGTGTTCAGAAATGTGGCCTCAGTTAAACATGACTGTGGAAACTGTAACCGAGGAGATAAATTGTGTGAACAAGCCACAGGAATCAGTGCAAACCTCACATTAGTGGTGCATGCTGAACTGAAAGGATTACTACTACTATTACTCATACTTGGGGTTAGTGATGACATGAAAGATTCAAATCATGTGTGTTACTTTACTAAGTGATAAGATACACCATTTTCACCTGCTGGGCCATAAAGCAGGTGAAGAACTCAAGCAGATGCACACTAAAGCAGGAAACTTAGCCACAACTACAGACAAGAAGTTCTTTGACAACCAAGCATTTGCTCTAGCATTGTGGCGGCAAGTTTTACATGTGTGTGTTCGTGGCCTTACAGGCAGAGAGGATTGTGGGAACAGAGCTGACAATGGAGCTGCAGACAGATGTGATCTTTCTGCTGTGAAATGTATCTATAGCAGCACAGAATCTGTTATTTTATTTCTCACACTGGCTTTTTAGGGATGGATTTGTGTTTTACAAACATGCCGTTTGCGATGTTTTTATCAGGGCTCTCATTCTGACGGCACCCATTCACTGCAGAGCATCCATTGATGAGCTAATGATGCAATGCTACATATCTCCAAATCTGATGACTCATCTACATCTTGGACAGCCTGAAGATGGGTTTCAGGAAATTGAGCGTTTGTTCTCATTTCTGAACCTTTGACGCTGCGTTTGGTGTTTTTAGCCGTTGTGCAAGATTCGATTACTTTTCTGTATAAATATTGTGTTCTGGTTGCCTTGTATAAGGTTTCTGCCACTGAAGGGGTCTGGTGTGTTTCATGACGTGAGAAAACCCATTATGACCCTTTCGGTGTGTTTGCCGTAAGCACCAGCGGAAAAGACAAAACCATTAGCAGAAATCGTACAAATGAAAGCATCTCGATGTCAGCTTCGGCTCTGATAGCTCTGAGTATGACAGGTAGATGCGTCAGCGCTTATGTATTTTGACTGTGATAAAACTACAGGAAAGAATCAAGAGAATCATATGTGACAGACGGTGAGGTTAAGCAAAGCCAAATGCTGATCTTTTGCCACTTCGCGAAATGTTTGGCGGTTTTTAAGTGGGTAAGTCCTGTGTTGAAGTGAGCTGGTTATGAAAAGGATTCTGAGTTTCAGTCTTTATTCGAATTCAACATGAAGTGGCATTTGCAACCTATTTGAGCGTTTATGCATGTCAAAATGTGCACACGATCAACGATTATCAAGACAAACATCTTGTTTTCTTCTTAAAAAAAAAAAATCATGCACTGAAAGACTGGTTTGAAATCAGAAGCAGAAACACGCACTCATCTGTTTTGAGTTACGGCTGCACGTCTCCAAGCCCGTTATGTGTATTTTGAGTCTTTTATGTTGTGACAATGCCCAAAAATACACCTGTGACTTGTCTCATAGACTGTTCCCGGTCTCCTCGCGCAGAAGTAGCTGAGCTGAAGTGTGAATTAGCTCATTCAGACAGAAACAGAGATGCATTTATCTCTCCGTCAGCGCAATGGCAGGTCACTTCTTCCATTAAACGATTCTTGAAGAACGAGCGTTTGACAGTAGCTCGGGGTTTCCGCTGTGCTGGCTTGGTGGGAGATGTTCGTTTTGGATTTATTTGGACAGAGTGTTTTATGGCTTTATTCCCCACAGCCTGAGCGCACACTTGTGTGTTTGTGCTTCTTGAAGTCGCAAAAAGATAGATCTTATGCAGTCATTTAGGAGCTGTTTTCCTCAGACTTTCAGTAGACTTATTTCAGGTTCAGTAGTCCTGGAGTGTTTCTGAAGAAATAAAAGTTTTACTCAAAGACATAGAAAGTGATACCTTATGGTTTACTTGAAGGGCTCAGATAAATGGATGGATAGATGGAAAGACACTTATTATACATATAGGCACTTAATGCATTCATATCGTATTACAAAACGGGGTGGGATACGGGTAAGGGTAGGCACTGGTTTGATGGTATGCATATAGGTTTAAAGGTGAGTTAAGGTGTAAGGGATGGGTCAACAGTAATTATAAATGTAATTATAGAAATTAAATACAGATGTAATTACATATAGGGATTTTTGTCAAAAAAATAAAAATGTAAGTACATAGTAGTCAAGACCACCTAATGTAAAGGCCACCTACATTAATTTAACTTTTATTTAATTCATATTATTGTTGTTATTGTTTTTATCATCATTGCAATATTTAACAATCATGCCAATTATACGAGTCATGCAAAAATAAAAATATAATAAAAAATTAAAAAAAAATTACAAAAAGTATTATTGTTGTTAATAACAGTTTTCCTTTTTTGTCACTACACAATATTGTAATAATCCAAATACTTTATTATTATTATTGGCATAACATTTTATTGTTTTTGGAATTTATATGTGTTTTATCAATAATTGATATAATGAAATGGTTTATTATAATGGATTTATTACTTAATACTGTTATCATAATTTACATAATGCATTTTCTCATTTCAACGTTTAGCAATTTGGTAAATTGTGTAAAAAATAAATGAATAAATCAGAAAAGTGCGTTAAATGAAGGAGGGGATGGGGGTCAAAACAAAAAAACAACCCGTGGCGTGAGGAGGCCTACAGGAGGCGTAGCGGCTTCAAACCCCTGCACGCCTTCAGCCATGCCCCCTCCATTCCTCCCTCCCTCTCTCTCTCTCTCTCTCTCTCTCCCCCTGAGCTCTGAAGGAGGTGTCGGGGAATCTCCTGCAAACAAACTCATATTCAAGACCCAGAGCTGCAGTATTACATCACTCAGCCGCGCGTGTATATATGAGAGGCGCGCGCGTCAGAGAGGCATTCCCAGAGTTTTGGCTCACGCTGACGCGTCGCGTTGCGGGACTTTTCACGCGTGATGCTGCGCACGACTCCGACGCATTCTAACGCCAACAGCAGGAAACCTTGCGAGTGAGATGGATGGATAGATCCGGCGTCTGAGCGCTTTGCATTCGCCTCGGATAAAGTTCAGTTTGTGCGATTTTTGCCCCCGTTTTTCCCCCTCACGATGGATCTCCCGAGGAGTTTGGTGACTGTGTACCTGCTCCTGGTGTCCCTCGCTCAGTGTCAGCACTATTACCTCCTCAGACCCATCCCGAGTGACACTTTACCCCTGCTGGAGCTCAAGGAGGACCCCGACCCCATCTTTGACCCGCGGGAGAGGGACCTGAACGAGACCGAGCTGCGGAGCGCACTCGGGGACTTTGACAGCCGCTTTCTGTCCATCAGTCCTCCTCAGGACCGCTACACCGGCAACGAGGAGCTAGAGGAGCTGGACCTCCAGCAGCAGAACCCCGCCGGGATGATGCCTAAAGACATCAAAAACCTGGACTTTGACGTGCAGTGGGGCAAGAAGCGCAAAGCCAGCAAGAAGCTGAAGCGCAGGCTGCAGATGTGGCTTTGGTCCTACTCGTTTTGCCCGGTGCTTTACGCGTGGAACGACCTCGGCGGGCGTTTCTGGCCGCGCTTCGTGCGCGGAGGGAGCTGCTTCAGCAAGCGCTCCTGCTCGGTGCCGGAGGGGATGGTGTGCAAACCGGCCAAATCCACGCACATCACGCTGCTGCGGTGGCGGTGCGTGCAGAGACGAGGCGCACTCAAGTGCGCGTGGATACCTGTGCAGTATCCCATCATAACTGAGTGTAAGTGCTCCTGCGCGAACTGAACGATGCTCATTTCTGGAAAAAAGCGCACAAACTATATAAAAACTGTCGTGTTTCTGGACATGAGCGGCAGCTGATGCTGATTACTGGACTTAAATTCTGGAAAACTGCATTACTGTACAACATTTGATCTGATACCTATTTCTGGATTTCATTTAAAAACTCTGCTCTGATACATATTTCTGGAAAAAAAGTCTAATCTCATACCAATTTCTGGATTTAAGTTATAAAAATTTTTTTATTTTGGTAACACTTTATGTTAACTTTAAGTCATTAACAAATGTAATGCTGAAGATATCAATAATTCATATATATATAAATCACAATCTTATATTTATATGACAATATTTTTAGTAAATGAAATCAGCTACTGTTTGAATGTACTAGCTAGATTTGTTGAGCATTATGTTTTATAATATGGTTGATAATGCATAATATGCATTATGTATTGTAATAATGTCTGTTAATGGCATTCATATAAGTTATTGTGAAGTGTTGCAGTTTATTTTTGTATGCACTATCATGTGTAGGAATGTAATGTATGTATATGTCGTGCCATCATGTAATGATTTAGCCAGTATTATGTGTATTATCCAGAGTCTACTGTATTTGTGGAAAATATTGGTTAACGTATTTATATTGCAGAGAGCGGCCCGTGGAGCCGTTTGAGATGTTTTATAAGGTTTTCCACACTGATGTGACGACCTTAAAATTTATTATGGATTTTTAACGTCCCGCAGCTGTGACAGCTGCTCCGTGGCGACGATTTATCCTGTAAATTAAGATGAACTGTTATTTATTCTTTATATTCAGATAATAAAATATCAGTGAAAACCACAAGAAATGGCACGCTCGAGCTTTTGTTTCCTAATTCGTTGTTTCTTTTCATGACGCCTGTGAAATAACTTCAAAGAGATTCTCCTAATTTACCATGAAATATTCTCACCTGGCTTAAGGGCCCCGTAACCAGGCAACCGCCGGTGATGCTCTCAGGGGCCCATGGAGGTTTTGGCTCTTCAGTCCAAAAAAGAAATAAAAAAAAAATGATCTGATTTCTGTTATAATACCAATAAACGATTTATTTTTTATCTAAGTGATACTTACTTCTACAGCGAGTCATTTTTATTTTACTGCACAAATTTAATTTCATTTTTTTCTATTGTAAATAAGTGCATTTTGAGAATATGAAGAATCAAATAGTTAATAATACATCATAATAACATGCCTTGATTTTTGAGGGCATGTAAGACTGACAAATATTATAGTCATAGTTGTGAATTTTATATGCAACTCAAACATAAATCATACGCGTAGGCCTAAATATGTTTTGAGTATGTATTCATTTATGAATTTTTATTCATCTGCCCTCACATACATTTCCAAACTCCTGATCTGTCATTAAGCATCATGTTTGCTAATGACTTATTGATGAAAGTTATTGTGAAGTGTACGTTTCAGCAGACGTCCCGTCTAAAGTAGATTAACTGCATTTTCCACATCAATTAATTCAAACAATTGTTAACATTCACAGCCTGGGAACCCGAATGTGTTAATTTGCTTATTTGGTCTCGTTAAAAGCCTTCTGGATGTGTTTTCTGCCGGCTAACTGGGTTAAGGGTTACGGCCTGTTGATGCGGTTTGCGACAAACATGTAATGTGGAGCCTAATGGAGCGGCCGACTTAACTTTCTCACATCACGGGTGTTAACGGAGCTGGCGGCTCGCGCTAATGAGCATGTTAGTTCGCAGTCTGTTAAAACCGAAGCTTATCTGAAGTGAAAATGGCTCTTTATCTCCGTCTCAAGTGGTTTGTTTTCAAGTTTTTTATTGTGGGGTGGAGATGCATGATGATTCTCATTGAAAAGCTGTTAACATCTACTGTAACATCCTGAAGAGATAAAGCGCGAGGCCTGGAACAGCTGGAGAGCATCTCTCTCTCATGCGGCCCGGCCCGACTGCCACCCGCCCATTTGCGGCCCCGCAGGAGGGCCGGCCTCCCTCCGAGAGCATGGAGCCAGTCTAACAGAGGAATAAACCCTGCCAAACAGCCCTCATAAAGGGCATCAAATACAGCTCTGTTTACCCCTGCAGAACAGCGCTTTATCCAAACACTGCGCTGATTAGGACACCGTTACGGCTGCTTGGGCAAACTAATCACACAGGACTTCGTTTAAATGGATGTGTCCTGGCCAAAGGGTATTGAGGGCCCCGGGTCTGGAGGTTTCAGACCAAAATAAAGGTTTTTTTTTTTTTTTTGGCACGGGTGCTTCCATAAAGAACCTTTAACATCAATGGAACATTTGCACAAATGGATCTTTATAGTGGGGAAAAAAGGGTTCTTTAGATGATTTTTTACACAGAGGGAGAAAAATGAACTGAAATCTCTGCAAAAAACCCTTAACCTTTATTTTTATGAGTGTGCAATAAAATGTGTTTTTGTTTTACTACTACCTGTAAGATAAAAGTTAATAATAAATACAATTAATAAGATAATAATAAAATAAAACACATTTCGGATGTGTTGTTTTGTAGTTTCTTTATGATTCTTTAGAAAATGTATTACCCACACATTATAAGTAATGCAAGTTGTGTTATCGGATTACGTTTTTTTTCTCAATAACTAGTAATACAAATTATATAAAATAAGTAAAGCGAGTTACTTTGTTTTCCCATTTATTGACAGCACATCTCCTGTCCCCTTGTTGAGAGAAGCTGGAGTGAGGTGCAAAGACAGAGCCTGAGGCTTTTGGTGTGAAAAGGCCTTTACAGATGGCAAAAAGTATTGTAGTTATTAAAAATAAACAAGTAAGCCCAGCTCAGGTAACAAAAAAGTAACAAACAACAATGCATTATTTTCCATAAAAAGTAACTAAGTAAAGCAATCGGTTGCTTTTTATCAAGTAACACTATATTGAAATGCAACACTTTTTCAAAAGTTAAAAAGCATTGATGCTTGATGTATGTTCAGTTCAGTGTTTTGGTTCATAGGTTTCAGAGAAAAAAAGGTTTATAGATCATAGGTGCAATTCAAAATTAAACATTCTAATTGGAATTCAAAAACAAAAAAACTGTAAGTGTGACGTTTAGGGGTGTTTACCATAGAAGAACCACATAAGAACCAATGCCACTGTAGAAGAACCATTATTATTAATGTCAGACAAAAACATATTCATTTGGTGAAGACTGTTCAATCGTCAGTCTTTGAAAATAAAGGTTGTTCAGTAGTTCTCCAGGTTAATGTTTTCTAGGTTTCTTTGGTTTCCAACTCAAACTAATTGGTATAACATTATTTTACAACATTTACAATGTTTATATTTGAGAATATGCGTGTATTGTACAATTATTTAATATTTAAAATGATGGCAGTGAAAAACTTTGAACACACTGACTCGTTCTATTTTTATGACTATTTTCTATGATGTAAACTCTGGAAGAATACAAATGGAAGTCTGGTAATGACGTGAGACAAATGAAAACTCCTTTGTTTCGAGTCCAGATCTGCTTGTGGGCGCAATTTATATTTGCCTGGAGAACTTCAGATCACGCATTTAAGCAGAAGCCTTTAGATCAAAAGATCACGATAAACAAAAGTGGCAGTGCATGCCAAAAATACTGAGTATGAATCTGATGCCATGTTGTGTTGTTTGTGTTGAGCTCTCTGACCTGGCGTCACGAGCCGCTGTTATCAGTGAAATACTGCGTTTGAAATGACACTGTGCAGTGTGACCGCAGGGGTCGCGCCGATCAGGCCCTGTGACGACCTCTCTGTGGAGCGAGGAGGGGGCGGCGGGGCCTCGGCTCCTGCACGGTGGCCCCCAGGTACCAGCAGGGCCCTCTGTTTAACGGAGAGGCAGGCGTTCGTAAACCCTGCGGGAGATGGCATGTGATTTATACGCTCATTCTCTCATATATCTCTTTCCTCTTGTGTTCTCTTGTCTTAGTCTGCTGTAGATGAGGTCCCTGAAACCTAGGATGTGTTTGGAGAGGTCATGGTGTCTGGTAAGAAAATAGAAAAGAAAATAGTATGCAGTTTCTATACTAAGAATCAATAAGTGTGCATTAAATTGATCAAAAGAGGGCGTAAAGATGTATAAAACACTGCACTTTTTATTCAAAGCATATATACAGCAACTATTTTCATTACTGATAATAATCAGAAATGTATCTCGAGCATTATAGAATGATTTCTGAGAGATCATGTGGCACCAAAGACCAAAGTTATGATTCTGAAAATTCAGCTTTTTTATCTAAGGAATAAATTATATTGAATACATCTTCATAAAGAAAGCGGCTTTTCTAAATGCTAGAAATATTTCCAAATATTCTCAGTTTTGCTAAAGTAAATGCAGCTTTGGTAAGCAGAAGAACATCTTTTAATAGCGTGTTCATTTAAGTATGATTGGAGTCCAGTCTTTAGATCTGTTCAAAATAATCTTGAGCTTTTCAAAAAATCTTAAAGTCTCATTTGATGCTAAGATAACCAAATGTCTCAATTCTTTATATGGAATATGGAATATGGAAGCGCAACAATTACAAGCCTTTTTTAGTAAACTGTCTCACTTGTGTTTCTTTTTTCAGGAGAAACATCTCAGACCAAGCTAAATCTTCCAAATGAAAAGTGAAAGAGCAACCTCTGAGCAACAAAAGCCTCCTGTGTGAGTGAGTGCATGACAGAAGCTGCTCGTATTTATCAGAGATGCACGTTTCATCTGGTCTTGAGTGTTGATGTATATGTCTGCTCTGATATCTCTCCAGCAGACCTCCCTTGTTTCTTAATATGGACACGGCACTCTCTCCGGCAGACGATGGCGGTCTGGTCCATCTCTTCTCTTAAGCATGCGGCTTGACCAGTGTCAAGAGTCTCTGTATCTCTGCGGCTTCAGGAGACGCGCCAAACATGTTTCTCCTGCGTCCGCAGACCCACTTCAAGTGATAACGGCAGTTTGTCTTCCTAATGCAGCGGAATGAAAGGGCCGTTCTGTCATAAAATCCCACTCACTAACCCAAAGCTCTGTCCCATGTCAGTAACGGGACGATTGAATGCAGGCCACTGACATGCAGACGTTTGTTATTTTATCAGCCTTCAGTCTCCCTCAGTTGTACGGTCTTAAGTTAAATTTACAGTTAATTACCGTAATTTCATTAATTAATGTAATGTTAATATTGTAATATTGTACCTTTGAAATGCAGTGAATGCAGGTGGTGATGAGAAAGTCACATGATGAACCAAAGCCCATCACAAGCATCTTTTAAATATGAACATATATAGTAGGAGCTCAGTGTAATTCACACAAACACTAAACACCATCATGGTGAGACTCATTAAACTCAACAATAAACCTACATTTAACACCTTTACATGTAACATTAAAACATGCTGATAAGAAAAACTAAGAAGAAACATTAAATTCAAACAAAATTTGAAATCCAATGCAGGGAATTCTGGGAACGTCAATTTACGGTTTTCCCTGTAAGTTTTACAGTAACTTACCGATAACAATTTAACAGGTTTTTACTGTAGCATTAGTTTCTTTTCTGTTATTATTTACAGTTTAGAGCTGTAAAATGAAAGCAGAGCAACTCAGATGAAATAGTGTCTGAATTGCTTGATTCAGAGATATTAAGGATGCCTCAAGCTGTTATCTGTTTTTAACCTGTTTTACCAACAGAGGACAAATTTACAATCCCATTAGTAATGACTTGATCCAGCAGGCTTCTCTTCTCATTTCTGTTCTCACATTAATGTCTGCAAAACCCCAGCTTGAATATAAATCAAACTTGTGCATTCCTCTTTTTTTTTTTGGAATGAATAGTTGGGTTGTTTTTCGGACAGAAGTCTCATTAGTGCTGCATATTCTTTGAAGATTCAAGGACAGAAGATAATGAGAAAAGTGCACATTAGACACTTCACTGCCCTGTGAGCTGTGATAACAAATGATAAAGCTCATGTAGCATTGAACCATCATCTTTCTTCGAAATATATCACGCACCTGCCACTGCTACGTGTGCTGTTCTTGTTTAGTCTGGTTTCTTTCTTCATAATTTTTTTTTTAGTCCGTTAAGAATTTCAGAGCTTTTTATATACTCTCGTGAGCTTGTGTGTTTGTTTGTCAGATACTGACAGCATCGACCATGGTGGTGAGTTTTGCACATGCAGACACTTGTTCAAGACAATGTAAATTTGGAATCTGGATCCTATTTAACCATTAATAAAATAACTTCTAAACAAGAACATTCTCAAATGCTTTAAATGCATGAATGTTTGCTTTTGTTTACAACTCCTCTTCATTAGGCCTGATGTGTGTATTCAGATGCAGACCTTTATTACTCTAGTGAAAGTGAGGGATGTGCACATACCAACCATCTTCAATGAATCAAAAATCAGGCATGAACAAATCTAATAATGGCATATATATACATATTAATTGGAAGAAATATATTTGGCTTCATGTTGGTGCATTAGTTTATTTAAAATGGCATTTTGAATATTAGTTTTATTCTTTCTTTCTTCTAAACAGTCTTGTTTTGCAGCACTTGAGATACTGTGGTTTTTATCTTTTATCACTTTTCTGGATTCCCAAAAATATCCTATATCCAGCTATTTCAACAGCATTATAATTCATCATAAAACCACTCTTAATATAAACCCTGTTCAAATGATGCACAGTAGTCAACATTTTAAGTGGATCAAATTTCATCAAAGTTGTCCTAAAATCAAAAACAATACCTATTCTTGTCTCAGGACAACTTTGATGCACTTTTATGATCCACTTCAAATGCTGACGAATGTATATCTTGCGATTTGTGAGATATATATATATTCGCAATTCTGAGAAAACAGGAATTGTGAAAAGTTACAATTTTATTGATTTTTATGTATTTCTTGCGATTTGAGAGAGATAAGAATTGTGAAGTTAGTCTGTTGTTAGAAGTTAGAAAGAAAAAAATGAATAGAAATCATGTTGCGATTAAAAACGCGCCATTTCGCTTTTAAAATTTGCCGCCATATTTTCAGCGGTCAAACACTACCACGTGTAACGGATGTTTACATATAAAAACTATAAAAAAAATTGAGTATTTGGTATTGCTTCTTCTTTTATTTTATATTTTTTGTAAATCACTTGTTTTAGCATTTGTATTTGTATTGAGTAAAGCTCTCCAAAATCAGCCACTTGTGATGGTTAAGAAGAAAGTGAACTGGTTTTGCAGACAGAAAGTTAGCACGCTGTCTTCATTCACACTCATTCTCTCGGTCTCTGATCTTTTCATAAGCCCTGTGACCGATCAATAAATACAAACTCTGTCCCATCTCATCCACACCCACAGACATATAGAACATACATGTAGAGTTCAAAGAGCTGGTCGATATGCACGATAACTTCCCGCTGCGCACATGAAAGCGGCTCGGTCGTGTTGATTTATACGCACCGGGCAAGAACATTAGTCTACGATAATGAGAAATCAGTCGCGAGCCAAGTCTCTCTTCAAGACCGGCCGGTACTGATGCATTTCCATGAAGTAAGTATCAGAGAGAGAGAGAGAGAGAGAGAGACGTGGCCCGTGAACACTCTGGCTTTCATTTCTTTGCGTATTCCTCAGCAGAATGCATGCTGTAAATACTCTTATTAAATTTAAATGCAGTATTTTTGGAAGCAGAACGCCGTTGATGAGGTAATGCCACAGACCAATGCACAATCACAACTGTAGTTAATATTTCAAATTAAACTGAGATGTTTGAAGTGCTCTTGGCTTCCACCGAAGTTGCATTTAGAAATGTATTTCTGTGGGTTTGGTATCCTATTTGTTTGTTTATTTATTTAAGCGTAATGTTCTAATCAGTGCCAAATATAAAACCGCATTTTTATAATATAGGCCTAATTCAAATATTGCTACTTGGTAAACAATCACAGTTGAGGTTTACTATAGTGTATGTGACCCCTGGACAACAAAACCAGTCGCAAGTGTTACATTTCCGAAATTAAGATATATACATGATCGGAAAGCTGAATAAATAAGCTTCCAATTGATGCATGATTTGTTAGGATTTGACCGAGATACAACTATATGATAATCTGGAATCTGAGGGTAGAGAAAAGTCTAAATGCTGAGAAAATCACCTTTAAAGTTGTCCAAATAAAGATCTTATCAATGCACATTACTAATCAAAAATTGCGTGTTAATATATATGTATCTTTGGCTATTGCTACAAATATTCCCCAGGTCCAGGGTCACATATATCAAATGAGTGTAACCTACTATGTGTTTAAAAAAACCCTATCCATCTTTATATAGAGAACTTGAAAACATATAGTCTGTATCGCTTAATGTATAACTCTCCACATATCCAACTCTATATAAAGTGCTGTAAAAATAAATTAACCTTCTGTGACAGTTATTAATGTTTATCGCTTAATCAACAAATAAAGTTGATTTACATTCATCATTCGCTGCGTTAACAGATGGGTTTGGTGGAGACACAAAACTGCTCTCTTGAATCTATAACCTTTGTGTTCATACAGAGCGGATCTCGGCCAGAACCATTAGACCACCTCTTCCCCTCCAGAAGCCTCTTATCTCCATACGATTTGTTCCTTGTTTCAGATTCCCATTTCTGCCCGAAGGCGTCACCTATAGTGAAGACTGAATGTCTGGAGCAGGCCACGGGAGACATATGATTCTCATTGTGAGGATGAAAGGCGTCTATACGTCTGTTTTTCCCTGTCTTTTGTACGTCTGGGGAGCACCGGATTGGGTGGGCGGAACCGCTTGTGCCGTGATCCCCTCTCATCCATGTGGTGTTGCTTTATGCTCCGTGGGTATGGATTCATTGTAGTGAAATTGAAACTTCATGACATGTCATTGTTATAAACTTATAAATAATTTATTTCGCCCCGAAGAGCGTTCGCTGCTTCAGAGGTGCCCAATTGGCTGAGACAAGGTTCGTCTTTGACCCAGTTTGACCATGTTGAAACATTTTCCCTTTATATCTCTCGTGCGTGCTTACATTTAACTCTAGCCGCTTGTCAGCACGTCGCTTGGCTCGTTTTGAACTTTTAGCTTCATGAAAAAAACCATAAAACCTCGTGTGTCGCAATGGCTTTTTGTATCGTTTTATGATGGCTGCTTGGGAAGGGTATAAAATAATCATTGTAGAAATGAACCTTGTATACTTCGCTATCTGCCTTGTCATCGCTGCTAGCTAGCTCACTTGCTAGCATACGTCTGTCAGTGAGCTTATATTTTCACCTAATCTTTGAAGACTACAGCTGGCCTGCTCTTAACACCCTTTGTATATAAACCTCGCTCTCAGTCGCAGGTGCTTTTTCCACCCTGCGTAGGATAAAGAGTCTGATTCATGATGGTTTTCGCTTAAATCGTACAGTTTGTGCGCTTGCCGTTTGTAACCCTGACCTGTGCACGTACTGCATCAGAAATGCAATTTGTTTATTAGATGATATGTACTGGCCCCCGTTCTTCACGCTCTCCCACTGCTGGGTTAATTGGCATCTTTTGAAAAGTTGATCGTTGATGTCGGGCCAGAAATGGCTTCCTTTTAAAATTCTTTTTGTGGTGTTTGATGCATTTTGGGGAATCTAGGAGTGAAAATATTCCTGCTAACTGGTATGCAAGGCCAGTGTGTCTTTGATGTCGGATGAAGCTCAGAAATGCAGGTACACAGTTGATTGCGAAAGTGGGCTCCTGCTACAAGGGTTTGAGGTTCAATCCCAATCAGAATGAAGACTCTATTGGGAACATTTGGCTTATTGAAAGTTACTTTGTGTTAAAAAAAGATCTCAGAAGGCTGTAAAATTAACTGATTTTTTAAGCAATGCAGACTCCGGGTTTATATGATCTAAATTATATTTTATTTCACATGAGGATCAATCGAGGCCTCTCCAAAGTCCTTAAAATACAACACCGTTCAAACATTTGAGCTTGGTATGTTTTTGAAAGACGTATTTGATCAAAAATATAGGAAAACGGTAATATTATACAATATTATTGCAACTGTAAATATACTGTAAAATGTGATCAAAGCTGACTTTTCAGCATCATTACTCCAGTCTTTAGTGCCACATGAGCCTTCAGAAATCATTCTAAAATGCAACATTTCTTTTTTTATTATCAATATTAAAAACAGTTGTGCTGCTGCTTTGCGTTTTTGTGTATTTTTAGGATTCTATGATCAATAGAAGTTCAAATGTACAGCATTTACTTGAAGTGGAAATCTTTTGAGACATTGGACATGTTTTTACTGTTATTTTTATTCATTTTAAGGCATCATTGCTAAATAAAAGTATTGTTTTCTTAAAAAACATCTTACTGACCACAAACCTTTGCATCTGATACAAATGAGTCACTTGCCGTCATGCGAGCATTTGAAGAGCTGCAAAAGGAATGTGGAGTTCAGCTCAGATCATTTGATTTGATGATCGTTTTTGAGTTCATATTGAGATCTCTGACTATCTTGGCAAATTTGAGCACCGTCTAAGTGATATTAAATAGATATCAGATCACCTAAAGAGATGCGTTCAGAAGCTGAACCTCTGTAACTCTGGAGGTGTTTGCCATGTCAAATCAAAGATGACACAGAGTTCACACGCAGCCCAGGAATTCACAGCAATTAACCCTTCAGCGTCACATGTAAATATGAGTCTTTCACACACACACTGGGATCCGGCTTCTTTGTTCTGTCGGGCCCCTGGCCTGTTGCCATGGCGATGGCGCTGGCAGCACCTCACTATAATGGCTGGCGTGTGAGCTGTCCATCACTCCATCCCCCTGTAACACACACACACACACACACACTGATCCACTTTCACCTGCACAAGCTTTCATTTAATTGCTTCTTTTCCAATTCTCTGCATTTAAACCCTTTTCTTTTGTCTAAATGTCTGCCTTGTAAAGTCAACATTATAAGACGGGACAGAATGGAATAGAATAGAGGGGCCAGTCAGTCTTAGATTGGTCCCCCCCCACACAAACATTATATACAAACATTGTACATCTGGAATTCTGTGCAATCTAGTGGCACTTATCAAACTGTAGATGTGTGTGAGCAGCTGTAAATGAGTAACAAATCTTTGGATCTGATTAGAATTTTATTTACCTTTTTCGGTGAAAGAGCTTACATTTATTTCTGTTTTTCTGGCTTAGTATTAGAATAAAGTGTTATATATCATCAACAAAGAAATGAAGCAAAATAACACTGTGTGAAGAAGATCAACTGTTACAATAGTAATGATACGATTTTGGAAGCTGTGGTTGCCTTGACAATTTGTTCTGTTTTTGTCTGCATTAGAACTCTAAAAAGAAGGTCCTTTTATAGGATGCGAGTCCCCTTTATTTCCTTGTCTGTTTGAGCATCTGACATCAGCTACATTGCCTTTCTAGCAACATTTAAATACAAAAAGTTACATTACTGAAGAAAAAATATTTCCCTCCAATTGTCAGTGGTGCCGGTTTTTTTGTGCATCAGATGTTATGTGTTATTGGGTCCCAGCAGTGTGTCTCTGCACCCCCGACTGCGTTCATCTCACGTTCTGCTGTTTAAACAGGGCACACTGAAACAGGGGAACAGAAGGGTCTTCACTGGGACCCCAGGGGGGAATTTTCTCATTTTCACCCCGATAAACAGGATACGCCCTCATTAGAGGCAGTGGCTGTTGGAGGAAAAACCTGTCTGACCTCACATCCCATCAGCACTGTACTGGAGCTTGTTGGCTTATCAGAATTCGTGTACATGTACTGGCTGCTCAATAGTATTGAATTTCTTGAAGTCTTTCTTTAGATGAGTATTTTGGACAATTTAAAGCACCAGATCATAGATGTATTTACTAGATAAAGTGCTTTACAAAAGTATTCATACCCAATACAGTCCATACAAAGCAAAAAAAAAAAGTGAAATCTTAGCAAATTTATTAAAGATAAAACACTGAAATAAGTACATTGCATTAGTATTCAAACCCTTAACTCAGAACCTTTACAGCCTCAAGTCTTTTTGGGGAATGATGCGACAAGCTCCGCACATCTGCAGTTGGAGATTATCAGCCATTCTTCACCTCACCGCTTCACCTTTTTCAGCTTGGATGGGGGCTGGCAGACATTTTCATGTTTCTCCAGAAACATTTGATTGGGTTCAATCCCAGGCTGTGTCTGGGCCACTCAAGGACATTGAAAAGAGTTGTCTATAAGCCACTATTGCTGTGTGCTTAGAGTTGTTGTGCTGTTTAAAGGTGAACCTTCTGCCCAGTCTGAGTTTCTGACTGCTCTGGACTGGGTTTCTATCAATCTCTTTTCTTCTTTGACAAGTCTCTCAATCCCTGCTGCTGAAAAGAGCTGATGAGGCTGCTACCAGCACACTTTACTTTTGGACTGGTACTCTGCAGGTGATGAGCAGAGCTGGTTTCCTTCAAACATAATGTTTAGAATTGAGGTTCATCAGACCAGAGGATCTTGTTTCTTAAAATCTGAAGGTCCTTTTGGTGGGTTTTCACCTAGGAAAGGATTGACACACCACCATAAGGCCCAGAGTGTTGAAAATACGTTTGTCCTTCTGTAGGTTTCTTCTGTTTCCACATATGATCATGGAGCTCAACTACAGTGACCATCAGGTTCTTGGTCACCAGTATAATCAAGCCCTTTCTCCATCAATGGGTCAGTTTGTTCAGGAAGCCAACTCTAGCAAGCGTCATGTTTTTTTCCAAACATTTCCAATTATGGATAATGGAGGCTAAATGCTTCTGTTTTTTTGCTGAACTCTTCCCCAGATCTGTGCCTTGATGCAAGCCTGTTTGTAAACTCCAGTTATAATACCAGCAGTTATTATGACCTCAGGGCTTGGTTTTTGCTCTGTTGCACTAGTAAACTTTTATTAAGATGTGTGTGCCTTTCCAAATCATACCTATTCAATTGATTTTGCCACAGGTTAACTCCACTTGAAGTGTAGTAACATCTAATGAGTGCTTCTCTGCTAAATTGACAGAAATACTTTTTGCAATTGAATAATTTTGCTGTTACTTTGCCATAGTAGTGTGTATGGAGTGCAGGTTGTTGTGGGAAAAAAGTAATTAAAAATGAATGGGGTATGAATACTTTTGCAACTTTATCTGTCACCCATATAACCAAAAGACAGAGATAATAAGTTATTTTGTTTTTGACAAAGAAGTAATATGATTGCAATATAGCCATGATAATCAACATGAAAATAATGAGAATTGCATCAGATAAACTCTTCATCACTGAACAAAGTTTTTATGTGTCTGTTATACCAGCAGGAGCAGCTACTGAAAAACGCCAGAGATAGGAGTCAAAGCACGCGGCGGAAAAGACGCAACCCATCCAATTATCGCAGAAGTGCGAAGCAGTGTGGGGCCATTTCTCAGACCCTCTCACAGCCCGGATAACTGAGGTGTGAGTCGAGACTTTACAGGGTGCAAAACGCGCCTTAAAAACAGATGCAGGAGTGAGATGGTAAATGTTGGTTTTCGCACACACACACACACACACACACACACACACACGGGGTAGAGGGGAGGGTTTTTACACCCCTGTAGGGGGTAATAAAGCGAGTTAAAGCATCACACTTCTGTAAACTTAATCTACACAACTTTAATTACTATTTGGCGCCTCTCTTCTCTCTCTGGTTTTCACTGCATCTCTCCGTCCACAGCCGCTTCTCTGCTTGAGCTCTTGCTGACAGTCATGAAAACGAGATTTGCTCGGTTGGGGTCCCTGTTTGACTGATCGGCATGGAGCAAATTAACAACAAGCAACACACACACTTCCCCCATCTCTGTTTGTATTACCTTTTCTTCTTTCTTCTGAAGTACTGGAGCCAAAAGACTTTCCTGATAATCAACAGTCTGTATGGTCGCGTCTGGCTTTTAAAGGGATAGTCACACAATAACAACAAAAAGCAATTTATTTACTCATCACCATGTCATTTCAAACCCAAATAACATTCTGTCTTTAAGTGAAGCACAGAAGGAAAATATTATTTTGTATGCACTGAAAGTGCATGGAGACTAAAGCTCATACATTATATTCTATGTCATACAATAGTTTTATGTAGGAAATATGCAGATGTTTAAATCAGTACTGAGTGAAAGTCTTGCTTCTTTGGATGTTTAAATCTAGTTTAAACACACACTTTTGTGTGTTGACTGTCTTTTTTAATTGATGTCAAACCATTTTATTATTGAACAAAAATCATTGAAACAATAATTGAAATTAAAATGCAGTTTGCATGAAACTATATAATAAGGCATATAATAATTTCAGTATTATTTATGTACTATTTTTTACTCATCTTTTATGTTTTTTTTGTACTTTTATTTAGTTGTTTATTGCCTTTTTTATGGCTTGTAAGCCAAAACATTATTTTGGTATTAATATACAAACATTTAGTATTTTATATATATATATATATATATATATATATATTCAGTATGTAAATATTGTAAATATTCCTGTTTTTATATATAACTATTTAGTTTTTTTTTTCAGTTTTTGTTTTATAAGAATTTGTTTCTATTTAATATTTTTAGTGTATCAGCTTAAACGTTTTTTTTAATTTTTTTAGTTCAATTAGTAACAATTATTTTTTATTGTATTTCAACTATATGTCAGTTAACAAAAATAAATTGTTTTAGTTATAGTTGATGAAAATAAAAAACCCTTGTTAATATTTTTAATATTTTTTAAGTTCACTTATTTATTATTATTATTATTTATTCACTTCATTCTTCATTTATTTATTCATTTATTTTAATCACACTTTCGTGATATTTTTTGTTCTAGCTTGATGGCCCTGGTGCCCATGGGAAGCAGCACAGACTTTTTGTTAAACATCTCCTGTGTTTTTATGAAAGAAAGTCAGTCATGCAGGTTTGAGATGATGTGAGAGTGAGTAAATGATCGGCAGACAAGACAGAAACTGTCATTTCTCTCTCTCTCTCTTCGAGGCTCGTTACTTCTTCAGAATGAATGTAAACATCAAGATGCTCTGCTATTGTGCAGCTCATCATCCAGCAGATATGACACAGCGCAGACAGACAGGCCACAGAAGCCCTGGGCCTGCCGAGAGACTCTGAGGTCTACCTGCTGCTGCTCGGGAGGGACACAGACAGAACTGGAGCCAGTGTAATGAGCTGTGAAATTCAGCTGTACACACACTATAGCAGCGCTGCGTTCAGTGACGCCACACATAACTGACAAAACACAGGGATTACATTCAACAACAGCACTAAATCAGCTCACAGACTAAAGTAACCAGCTGCATGGGTCAATAGTAATAGCACTATAGTTTCTCGCTGTTTCCATTCAGTTGGATTCATTAGTTTAATTGGCATGACCAAAACTGTACATTGGCATCGGTGAAGCATTTTCCGCATACTATTAGCAGTAGAGCAATATTAACAAATAGACTAAAGGAATAATGCATTGACATGAGAAAAGTAAAAAAGTAAAGTAAAGAGCACAAAGTATTAGCAAATAAACAGTAGAGTAAAATTAACAAAATGAAAAAAGAAAGGACATACAAATAAGAAAAATCGAATAAAAATATAGCAATAGTTCAAATAGAAACATAGATAAGTGAATAAAAATTAAAGTGAGAAAAAAACTTAAATAAGCAATATTTAAAGAACAATAGTGTACAATAAAAAGAAGAAAGGATGCAAAAAATTTAATAAACCTGACAAAATTCCAACAATGGTGTGAAATGAAAATTTCCCATAACATGTGCGTTTAGGAGGAAAGAGTAGAGACCGAGAGAGGGCAGAGATAGCCTATCTTCGTTATGATAAATTGATCATAATTAATTAATCATGTCCACCAAAAGTAAAAATGTATAGTAATGGGAATTCAAAGTAGGCCCCTGGCTTCTTTAAGCAAGCTTGATGGAACTGGGTGAAGTAAAGCTTTATTTGATTTATTTTGAAATTATGTCAGTATCAATCAAGTTACCAAGGAAAGGAATGAAATGAGTTTATATTAATATGAGAACATATGAAGTACATCAAAAGCATAAATAAGCAATAACATCAGCAATAATGAACAATGTTAACATTTAGAAACAGCAGATTATTCGTTCTCTGCCGTTTGAAATTCACATTGATGTTTATTAATGATGTCACTCTCAGCATCAGACATTCACTTCTTGTACTGTGTCAGCCAATCACGTTTAAGTTAGCCGGTGCAAAAGCATTACTGTGTTGTTGTAGGTGGTTGCCGGGGCGTTGCCAGGGTGTTCAAAGCAATTTCTGCATGTTGCCATGGTGTTCTGGGAATTTTCTTCTTTGGTGGTTCGTCTGGGATTTATGAACCTGTTTGAAGCTGCAGCAGGTGAAAATGTTGCATCTGATTAGTCGATAAAGTAACAGCAGCATGATTCAAGGGATCGTTCAAACACTGCAGGATGGTTTATCACACACACACACACACACACAGAGAGGGAGTCACAGGTATTAGCGTGCGACTCCAGACTGCTCACGCGATGACATCATCATCCAGCGCATCGAATCGATGTGTTTTCTCCTCAGGTGTCGGCGTGTGTGTGTGTGTGTGTGTTTAGTGGTGTGAAAAGCGAGAGTGTGTGTGTCAGACATGTCGACTCCGCTGCTGTGATGGATGGTCTGTGTTGTAAGACAGATGACAGTGTGTGTCTGCGGCTGCTGTGTGTGTGTGAACACAGGCCAAACTAACGTTTATTTACACTGCCACACTGAAGGAGTGATTTAAAAACAGCTAGTGTGTGTGTATGTGAAGGTATGCACAGATCACATTTCTAAACAAGCCTTTGAAATGTAGAAGATCGTTAAAGCCATAGAGAGTCTTAAATGCAAGCAGTCCTGCCAAACACACACACACACTGGCATTTTTAGAAGCTCAAACCCTAGTGAGCCACCTACATAGGGAGCATCCTGAGTGTCATCTTCAATGCAAAATTAACTTTTAATAATTTGATGTTGACATGTTGCCAGGCTCATATAATATTGAATTGCATATTAAGTAAATCACTTATTTAATCAGATTCAACTGTTTTTGACACACGAACGGATTACAGTTATTGAGGTGTATGATATGCTTTAGTTGTTATGCAAAATAACTAGTCTAATAGATCAGATAGTAGAATTGTTTTCTGCAAAATGCATGCTATTGGCAAAACTTAGGATTTATGTATTTATTACACAAAATAACCTTTACAATGATTTGAGATGACTAGATGTCATTCACTGAATTGAACATTTACTATAATGAGAACTTGCTAATGATGGCATTATCTAGTTTGTGTAGAAACTAATTCTAGTCGGTTTATATTATACAAGATGCAGTATGTACAGTAAATAATACAATATAAAGTAAATATTGAGGGTTAAAAACAACCCAATTTGGGCTTTGTTATTTTGAAATAAGTCTCTAATACTCGCTAATTTGATTAAAAATCAATCAATTTAAAATAAGAGTTTTCTGTGTGAATATATTGTAAAATCCTATTTCTGTGATCAAAGCTGTATTTTCATTACTCCGGTCCTCAGTGTCACATGATCCTTCAGAAATCATTCTAATATGATGATTTACTTCTCAAAAAATAATCGTTCGAGAAAAAAAAACATCTTATGCATCTTATGCAACATTATAAATGTTGTTGCTGTCACTTCTGATAATTCTTTTCGAGAACATCTTACCAACTATTTACAGTCAGCAATAGCATACTGTTTTGAGTACATCCAATGGCAGACCAAATCTGTTTGGGATGGTCCATGTGGGAGGATAAAGTGTGTGTGTGTTTCTGCATACCAGGCGTGTGTGTGTTGGCGTGTCTCTGCAGTGTTTACAGCAGTGTATTCTGGGTGAAATAAATGCCATAAATTTCCCGCTGCTGTTCCGAGTGTATCTGTGGGTTCACACGCACCGTGACTGTGAGTACAAGATCAGTGTGATGCTGAGAGAATATATGACCACAGACACAGAGACTTCAGCATGCCTTTGTCTCGGATGTTTCTCCTGACCAATCAAATCATTTCAAAACTATCATTATTATAATTATTTAAATAATGAAATTTTTTATATTTTAACACTATATTATACAAAGAAATAATTTTCAGGATACTTTGTAATAATAATGTGCATAGTATAATTTTGTATTTATTTTTCTCTTTGACCAGGGGCGTCCTGTTGAGACTATAGTCTCTTTTTCAGATTATCTCTGGCCAAGAATTAATACATTAAAAAAATGAAAACTGTAGAGCTCTAAAATATGTTTAAATAAATAAATAAAATCTTATGTTATTAAATATTATATAGTTTAATTAGTTGTTATTTTCAATTTATAGTATAAGGTTTTTATTATTTGTATTTATTCTGTGCTTTTAGAATATATTTTTTTAAAGAAACGATGCAAGAAAAGAGTTGTTTGAGAAATGTATTCTAAACAAGGAGAAAGAGGTGCAGTCATCATCCAGTATGTCTACAGAGCTGGTTTAATGAGAAATGTTTGAGTTCATACTGAGTCTGACTTTGGATGGCAAATCTGAGCACTGTTAAGATAAAAAATGAGCTTGTGTCGGATTTTCAGGGGAAACATCTGGACACTAAAGCAGAGGTCTGATTTAGATCTCATTGCTCTCTAAAAGATTTTACAGAGATCTGATGTGTGATATTTAGTGGCAGACGCTCTGGTGAAGCACTGATTCCCATGATTCCCAGCACGTGGACGTCAGGGAGTCTCTCTGGCGTCTGCGGGTCAGATGTCAGATGTAGGTTAAGAGGGGCAGCGTGGGTTAACAGATCCACTGAGAGATCACGAAGACAGACACACATTCCTCACACTGCTGAGTGTACGCTAGATTAGGTCACGCGTCACAGCTCCACATGCTTTTCAGAGCAACAGCGCCATCTACTGACTGCTTGTAACCTGCATTTGAAAGCTACTAGTTTTATTAGTTAAATCAAGTATTGGTCATGAAGTCATGTAGGCCCACGAGGAGGCCTCAGCCAACATAAGACAATAACACTGCTCAACAGCAATTCTCAAAATTGACTTTACACGGCCTTTAAGAGGTTATAATACATTGAAGGATGATCCTATGACTTTTTACTCATGCCATGTGACCTGTGAATGTGAAAAACCTGTTTCCATTGCAGTTTTGCGAACGACCCCCTTTTTGGAATTTCCCGAAAACCACCTCATGCAAGCTGGGAACTTTTTTCGTGATGTTTCCATTAAGCGTATTTTCAATTCGCAATTTTTATTTGCGCAGTTTAAAGGGAAATGGAAACACGGCTCGTGCTATTGACATACTGTCATGCTCCTTGACCGATTTTGTTGTGTTTTTGCTCCCTGTGTGTTCCGTGACCCAGTTTCTATCGCCTGTTAATTTGGTTCCAGGTGTGTCTCCTTTCGTCCCTCGTTAGTCTGAGCGTTTAAGTTCCTGTCTTTCTCCCCTGACGGGTCTGCTTTGTCATACGTGTGTCTCCAGTCTGAGTTCCCAGTCCTTATTTCCAGCGTTCTTTGCCAACACTAGTGTGACACATACCTTATCTAGTGTCCATGACCAGTAAAACCAGAACACAATCTGCATGGTTCTTTATTGACCATATTTTCTTTATATTGTTCCTTTTGCATGGATGCTGCAAAGAGCTGATGAGATTGCAGTCAAAACAGAGACATCAGTCATATTCCTTTACTTCTTTTTGACATTATATCCTCTCTCTGAGGGGTTGCTGCTCAGCTGTCCTTCTCCATTTCTGAATGACAATGCACATCTGGGATCAGGGAAACTTTGCAGTTTCAGACCAAGTTGCCATGTCGTGGTGCAAGCCTGACAGTACGTGAAAATGTGGATCTGGATTTTTATGGTTACAGCAAAACCCTGCCAAAGGGACATTTTGAGTAAAACGTGTTTTAATGGTTTTAAAAATGTTCATCAGATGCCTTTTTAGAGGTAGTTTGGACACTGTAGACAAATTAAACAACTGCCAAGGGCCTCTGCATTGTCGAGAGCAACACAATAACAATATGAGCAATGGAGGTGGATAAACCTCTGACCTACTTTACTTATGCTTTTATACCTTGTTTATCCATGGTCTCATGAGTTGTCAATAAGTCTTACAAGCATGCAGTTTTATGATGTTGTAACGAGACAAAGAAAGCCAGCGGTTTCCTGGGGGATTCTATGCAAACATTACTATAAAGTCAGAAAAGGTATCAGAAACAGACGCATATCGGCATTTCAGGATTTTGTGAAAAAGCATTTATTGAAAAAATCCTTCAGAGAAATTCAAGCCGTTTATTATTGCAAGAATGCATGGGATTCTGCAAATCTAGAATGGAAGTTAAGAATAACAACAACATACCACATGCACAATCCTTCATGCCAAAAGAAAGATGCACTACAAAGTTAACGTGCGATTTTAAGATTAAAGCTAATAACAGAATTTGGTAACACTTTATTTGAAGTTGTCCATAATACAGAGTGATTACCTAGTAAGTATTTAGTAGTAGCCGTTGTACTTGCATGAAACTTAATTTACTTACCATGTAACTGAGTTATGAAACTGTTTGTAATTATGCAGATGTACTGTTACACATTTGTTACATACTGAGTCTGTTACAGCTACTTGTGTAACCAAAAGATTGTCACATACGTGGTGCAGACTTCATACATAATCATAAATTCATGTAGACGGGCAAAAGCTACTTAAAATAAGGTATCAAGATTGTACTTTAGTGTAAGTGGCTGTGTAACAGATGTGCTCCAAAACTTATTTTATTTCATGTACGTACAATGGCTTCTACTAAGTACCTATGTAGTTAATTCCTCTGAAATAAAGTGTTACCCACTAGGGTGTTCTTGTTACTGTGAAATTATAGATATAAATAATGAGTAATATTCATGAACATATGGTTAGGGATAGTTTTAGAATTTTACTTGTAATTATTGTTTTTATAATAGTAAGCGCATAAAATATCTTAGACAAGGATATCTTCAAAAAATGTTACCCATACAATCATAGCATAGCGTAGCAAATATATATACATAGTGTAGGTATATAAAAAAGGGTAAGAGGTATCCATTTAATGAGTCTAATACATGTAACCATTTACACACATAATTTCATACTGTTTTATACTACAGGTCCAAATACTATCTGCCACCAGTGAAGTACAGAAAGTACAAATAGCATCTATATTTGCACTTTTAATGCAAATAAGCTGTTTCAGTTAGTGCAAATAGCATCTATCACGAACAGTACAAATACATCTGCCACAACAAAATGTCGTGTCAAATTTCCAAAATATATTCATTCAGATTGCTCAGACAATAACGAGAGTGAAGCTTCATTAAGTTTTTCTCTGCTAAAGAGAGCTATTTTGTTTTCTTTCAGTTATGTTTTCACTCTCTGACATGTTTGTGTTTTTGGGTGTGGATGGAGGAGATGATTGTTAGCTTCGTCTCCACCCTTTCCACCGCCCAACTATTGTTTAACAGAGGCTTTAGAGATGACTGTGCAGTTTTATTTTAATGTTATGGTAGACATATATTGATATGAAGGATTATACATGCTGAAACAAACAGATTATAATGCATGACAACAAATGAAAGATAGAAGAGTGCCTTTTGAGACGGTCTTGGCACAATAATGTTGATGGACTTGATTAACTTGTGTGTCCTGCCTGCATTATCCACTCACGATGAGCCTTCTTAGGAGGAAGCTCATAAAAAGCATGTGACCACAAAATTAATACATAATTTATACGTGTATATATATATACACACACACATATATATTTATATATATGCATACATTACTTGCAACTGTTACTAAAACCATAAAGAACAAATTTACTGCTTGACGTAAAAACTGAAACTAAAACTATGAAAATACACAGCTAAAACAACCAAAACCATATTAGTTTATATGTTCATCACAAATAAAATCAAAACAAAATAAAATGACACTTTACCTATGGGTATCATTTCTCATTTTCATTTGAATGTAAAAAAGATACCTTCTAAAGATGTTGGTTTAAATGCACACAGTGCTGGGTAAAATATAGACAAATATAGTTGTTTTCAACCCAGTCCCACGGCAGTTCGTGATTAAGTCACGTAATTTAATTTGATCTATTTATTCGTGCCATGGACACGTTTATTTCGTTGTTTTCGTAAGTCCAGCACATTTTTTAAACTTATGCATTTCAATTGGATGCATCTTAGTTTAAAAACGTGCTAAAAATAACGAAATAAATGTGTAGTTGTTTTGACCCAGCGGTTGGGTTAAACCTTTAACCCTACCGCTGGGTCAAAACAACCCAGCTGCTGGGTTTGTCCATATTTCAGCCATAACCGAGATGTATTTAACCCAGCATTTTTTAGAGTGCATTTAAAGAAAATACTTCAACTAAAAATACAATGAAAACAGAAAAACGTCAAATATAAAAAAATATATAAAAATGACTACAGTATAGCATGTAGCTGGTAGTGAAGCGCTGGAGTAACCTCAGCACACGCGTGTCCTGTTATCTCATTCCTTCTGCTGCTCTGTGATTATCTCTGTGCGGTCAGGAATGAGCTGGGCTGATAACAGCAGCCCTGCGGCGACACACAGACAGAACACAGTGACTGCAGACATGTCAAACTGCTCAGAAAAACCCTGACTGCCTCTGGGCGAAACATTGTCAGCTAATTAATTATCATATTAATATCAAATCTAAATAATTTGGCCTGATACCAGTGAGATACTTATTTCAATGTTTTAATTATTTTTTTTCTGTTGTGCCCCTAGAGACCCAGTAGAGATCTTAGTGTCTCAAACTGTTAATTCATGTCAATATGAACTCTAAACTGTTCTCCATTTTTATTTTACAGCTCTGTACTGGATGACAACTAGTGGCTCATATTAGAACAAAGGCCAAGTTGACATTTCCCAAAAGCACCGTATTCCTAAATTGATCATAGTTCCACTGGTGACAATGGCTCATGATGCTTTTGGAAAATGCAGCCCAGCAGAAAATGCAGTTTGAGTTAAGCTGAAGTCGGGGTGAGGTTCAGGGAAGGCCGTTTGCCCAAAGAGACCACATTATATTCTGTGTGACAGGAAGCCGCCTCTTAGAATTCTGGGAAAATTAAAGGGTTTCTTAAAATGTCTAAACCTGCGTAATTAAACTGCCTCTCAGATGTGCAGGACTGCAGAGGAGATCAGACAAAAGGCAGACAGCAAATGCTAAATATGAGAGCTGCAGTACATATTACTGTCAAGTAACATCAGTTGCTGCTTCTATGTGTCAGATAAAATAATAAAAAAAAAAAAGCAAAGTATGTATTTTGTGCTAAAATTGTTATTGTGAAGATATTTTTTTTAACTGCAACCATTTTTTTTATTTTATTAAATTTACCATCTTCACTTTTTGAAGAATGTTTAGAACGAAAAAAGAGGGATCTTTTGAGTAAGTTTATTTGTTTAAAAAAAAATCAATACAAGGATGCATTAAATTGATCCAAAGTGACAGTTAAGGCACATTTCTATTTTCAAATGCTTTCTATTAATGATTTTTTTTTTTATTTATAATATATAATGTCTCTTGACCATCAAATAAGAATATTAGAATGGTTTCTAAAGGACAATTTAACACTGAAAACTGGAAAACTTGTGCAGAAAACTCAGCACTGAATCGCTGGAATAAATTACATTTTAAAATATAGTCACATAGAAAAGAGTTTAAATTGTAATATTTCAGACTTTTCGTGTTGTTTACTGCATTTTTGGTCATAAATGCAGGCTTACTGCTGTCATTCTTACATCGTTTCCGAACTATACGCGACAAGCAATTTGGATGTCCACACTATATGCGAGAAGACAGAATCAATAAAATATCACAGCCAATCAGAAGCATGTGTGGGCGGGCTCTGTCCGAAAACACACTGCTCTCACAAAGAAATGAATAGGTTGATGATCTAATTCAGGGGTAGGTAATGTCGGTCCTGGAGTGCCAATGTCCTGCAGAGTTTAGCTCCATCCCTAATCAAACACACCTGAACAAGCTAATCAAGGTCTTCAAGGCTACAGGAAGGTGAGGTTTTTTTCCGGGTTGGAGCTAAACTCTACAGGACATTGGCACTCCAAAACCGACGTTGCCTACCCCTGATCTAATTCATACACATGAAACCTTTTTAACATTATTAAATGTAGATACTAAATGACTGATAACATCTCTGTTATAAAATACACTAGTTGGTTCGCAGTGAGTTCTTGTAAAACTGATCTGATGTAAACTGTTGTTGCTTTCAAGATGGCCATAAGGCCATGTATGATTTTTAAACAAATATTGGAGATGTTAAACTTTAAATAAAGCATATAATAGTTTCTAAATTAGAAATTATGCATGTCACCATCTTGGTTAATTAGGACAAAAACCTCTGATTAACAGGGGAAATATACCTTTTATCGCGTTGCATGTAGACCACGGTGTTACACCCCTGGTTCTTGATATCCATATTCTGAACTGTACTTTCAAATCAAAACAGACAATGATGAATTTTTTATAAAAACAATCTTTACTATATGTTTCAGCATTTCACCTACCAACAAAAACCAGTGAGAAATAATAATAAATAAACAGAACTGTTGTGTAGTATAAAAGATGCCAACATTCATACTACAAAAAAACCCTCAGATATAATAGTTATCAGGCAGAAAGAGGAGAGCTTTAAAAACAGCTTAAAATATGTGATCTGAGCTTCAGCCTCAACACATTTTTGATACATTTGTTCCGATCTAGTGACTTTCTTCATTACTAATACTGTACTCGGAATCAACATCAAGAGAACATGGAACCATCCCTGAAGTGAAAACCAAGACAAACGGTCAATTAACATTTTTATGCTTAATATCTATGCTTAACTGAGATTATAAACATCTCTGATTGAGCAGGTCTTAGGGCATTAGTCTTCTCAAAGAAAAAACAAGTCCGGTTTTGAATTAAAACAAGTAAAATCCAAAGATGGAGAAGCACCAAACAGTTCCTTTGATTTCTTCTAAATTTCTCATGATTATCACACAGTGGCTGCAGTTCCAGTTGTCGGCATTCAATAATTGCGGATACTAAAAAATCCAACGCTGGTGGGTGACTCCTTCACTGTTACAGTGACCAGGTTTGCAGTGACGTCGGTAACAAACACGTGTTCGATCAGGCTCCGTGTCGGCCTCCAGTCCTGACCTGCCTGCACCGAGATGGCCAATTCACGGTTGACACTTGGAAATGACGAATCGTGGTCAGAATCCGAGCTGCTTCCTTCTTCTCCAGTACTCATCTCGCTCAGGGTCTTGCTTGGTTTCCCTGCATCTTTAGAAGAGGATCTGTCTTGCGTTGATTGATCTCGGCCCTCAGTTGTCTGAGTGAGTATCTTGTCAACTCTACCTTGATTCTTTTTCCCCAGTCTTTCAGACAAATCATCTGCTTTGGTTTTATCCCGTTGCGGACTCTTAAGGACTTGTTGACTGGTTGGGAACTTGCTTGGGACATTCGGTGCAGGACTCTGCTCATGTCTTGTGTTAATCCCAGAGCTTTTTCTATTGGGGTTGGAGGTACCCTTTAAGTAGGAACCGTCATTTGTGGAGTTGCCATTACCCTGCGCCATTTTGTTTACACTCTGCAGGTTGAGAGCTTGAAGGCTGGAAGGAGTTTTAAGAGAAGAAAATGAGCTTGGTGGGGATTTCTGGAGAGATCCTGACCTTTGATGTAGAGTATGATCTGGGGCCTTCGGGACATTCGGAGATAGTTGTGGACATGTCTGTCCATTGCTGCTGTGCAGATTCAACGCAGCCACTCCTGGAGATTTGCACAAGGGTGTTTTGGGATCAACTCCTCCGCTGCTAATATCTGAGACCGAGAGCTTGAAATCAGAAGCAGTTTTGGTTTGTGGTGGTCGACTTATTGTAGTAGGCGACGAGGCCGACCCGACAGAGCGTCCCAAGGAACTTAAAGAGTTCTTCTGGGTAAATGAACCTCTATTCGGCAGTGTCATCGGCTCCCTTCCAGAGTTTCGGTTCAACCCCGTGTAGGTGAAGCTTGCAGGCATAAGAGGTTTCTTTATATTCCCTCGGAGCTCAGAGTCTCTGGAAATGGGCTTGAGCATCTTCCGGGGACCTTTGACCTGGCGCTGTGCC
The DNA here is from genome assembly GCA_032359435.1 of Enteromius unitaeniatus. Classification (NCBI taxonomy): domain Eukaryota; kingdom Metazoa; phylum Chordata; class Actinopteri; order Cypriniformes; family Cyprinidae; genus Enteromius; species Enteromius unitaeniatus. The sequence continues at coordinate 2,881,327 of JAUMHI010000035.1, forward strand.
TTTAGCTCTGGAGGAAGAGCTTTCCTTCCTCGCTTCTTCGGTGGTTCTGGCTTGGCAACGATGATCTGGGCTTTCTTCTGAGGGACTGGGTGGTGCTCTCGTGGACGAGGGCTCAGTTTTGGATTCCTGTCAACGTTGTCGTCTTCATCATCGTCATCATCTGAAGAAGAGGAAGAAGACGAGGAAGATGATGAACCAGAAGACGAGGACGATGACGATGAGCTGCTCGATTTGGATAGCACTGGAATGTTTTCCTAAGAAATGAACATACAGAAAACGGTGAGAACATAATGTAATGCAAGTTGTTTTTTCTCACTAGATCTCTGGCATTTTTGTGGCAAACTTACCAATATTTTTCTGGGTCGCCCACGGGGTCGTTTACCCTTATTGCGAATCAAGAGTTCCCGTTCCTGCTCCCTAAGAATAGACAAAGAAAAAAAATTATAAAAATCTTTGTTACACTGCACCCCCGTAAACACAATTAAGCCTTCAAAACGGCTTATCAACCACCCCTTTAAAGCCCATGACGCAAAGGCCATTTTAATTAAATAAAATGTTTTATAAACAAGAGCAATTCAAATTGCTTTACAATTTTATTTTAATTGCTTTAAATAAAAAATAACCATGAATAAAACTAACATTTAAAAATATTGAAATTAATTCTTTAAAAAAATAAAACATTCTTTTAACCGTCTTTGCTAATATTGGGGAAAAACGGCACAATTGTGAAATTCAGTTCCTGTTTTTATGAATTTAAGCCTCCTCACTTCCTGTTCTTTCTCCCTACTTCCTGTCTTAACTCTCCATTGTTCAAATTTAGATAAAAACAGTTTTCTTTACTTTTGGCAAATGTGTTAGCAAAAAAGTGGTGTTTCCAATTACAAGTTTCATTTGTTCTTAATGACAAAACGATAAAACAGAAGGAATTTTCCATGTTCTTACATTTAAGGAAGGATTCAGAGTCATATTTAGACAATTCTCCAAAAAATATATTTTATATATTAACAGTAGCAAGTTGTTGTAAACAAGTGGTTTCGTTTCTCAAGTGATCCAAGTCTCATTTCACACCCATCCTTCATAAACTGTGAAACCAAATGTGAAACGCTGACAGAAAACCAGTTTCCAGTTGGAGATGTTAACGATGTTTGATTTTTTAGTCAGGCTGCATGGAACTCGTGAGCCTGGACACGTCTGCAGCCTCTGAATGGCCCTGTGAATGGAGCCCCATTTACGCCCTCCCAAGCGTTGCAGCCCATATTGTTTGCACATGGGGAAGGGGGCGTCGCTCTCACACACAGGGCAGCTCGTCCAATGAGAGAAATCTCTTACCTCTTGTTAAACGCAGCCAATAGTCTCGGGTCAAGAAGGTTTTCCTGAGGTTCCCAACTGTTATGCCTGAAACACAGACACTGGCTTCTTTAGCATGTGAGCAAATGACAAACAACTTGCTCATGAAGTTTTTAATTTAGCTTCAAAATTATGGCTATGTACAAGGGAAAGTCTATAACTCTTTTTTCATTCAAGTCTAACAAGTTTTCAAAGTACTTATAATTAAGTTATTCTTGCACATAATTCAAATTATATGCACATATAAAATTGCATGTATAATAGTTGAGAATACAGTATGTCAGACCACAAGACACTGCTTGGACTAAATCAGCATAACTAAGCATGCAAAACACCCCTTGAATATCATTTGGATAGCAATTTGCATCTACTACTGTAAATGTAAACAGAAGGGATGTCGAGTTGAATTGGACTTTAGACGCAGCCTGGTTGGCATTATATAGTCGAGCAAAAAAAAGAGATAAGATGACAGTTTACTTAAAAGAGCACTTCAAAGAGTCTGGGCCGTCTGGATTTCATTTAACACACAAAAAAGTAGTGATCTATCAAAACAGACGTCCTTAACCCAGCATTACTCAAAATCAACATGAGACGCCATTCATTTTACTTCCATAACTACTACTGCTACTTCCAACAGGAAAATAACGCAGGACGAGGCAAAGTGACAGGTGGGTAAAGCATAAGAGATGTTATCATCACATTTTGATGTCAAATTATGAAGACGTAAAACAAAAACAAAAAAACATCCATGGATTCATTAATATGAAAGTCTGTTTCCACCATGTGCTTTTTTCAGTTGTTGTTTTTTTATTAAAAAGAGGTAATTGTATATTTTTACCACATTTCTAATAGATCTAAAATCTTAATTTGGACTGTTTTTTTTTTTAGTTTAGTGATTTTATCTCACAATTTAGACTTTTTCTTACAATTGCTACATGTAATAAATTGGACTTCCGAAGAACTGCAAGTTTATATCTGCCTTTTCTGAATTGAGAGATTAAAACAAAAGTAGAAATCACCTTCATTCATTTTCTTTCGCATTTGATGGAAACAGGCTGATGGACACATCCATCACAACAGAGCAGGAAAATGTTTTAAGAACCTCGCTTACATCCATTCATAATATTTAAAATGTGCTTCATGGAAACGAAATTTTACAGGCTATAATAAAATTATACCAACTATTTAACAAGACGGCACATTTCGTCACTCAATTTCAAAATCTAGAGCATTATTGTGTTGGTCAGCTTAATAAGCACGAGTTATAACAAGTAATAATATCCACTAAAAAATAGATGCGAAATAAATAATCAATGAAGCAGATAGAATCTCGCGCGCGGGAGGTGTGGCTCCTGTGATTGACAGCTAAAGTGCCCATAGTGGGGGCAAAATGGGGGCGACAATGTAACAGAAAGCAAGAGTGGGGGCATTAAGGGGGGGTTGGGGGCAGCTGGAGTTTTTAATGAAAAAGTAGTAACAAATCACGCGCTGCAAATTCTAGAAACCGCCTGCGTTACAAAAGAACAAACTGTTACAAAGTAACAAAAAACTGATACAATGTAACTGCCTTTCGTAACAACCGACCCAGCATTAAGCGACTCCTGAACTCAATAGTTGATGTTTATCACCGAAGATTATAGATAAAAAACATATTAATAACACCAACAACATCATTTGCTCTTACTTCACGTTTGTTTTTGTCGATTTTACTTCACCGGTTGCGATTGGACAAAAAATAAAAACAAAAACAACTTGGTGAAAAGACACCGCGAAAGTAATTTGAAAGACAAAGAGGAAAACTGATTGGATGCAGTGCGATCAAGGATAAATTCACGCGTGGAGGCGAAAGAAAACACGCGCAACACGCTGTTGTTGTTGTTTTCATTGTTTCTCGCGCTCTCCCTTCCTCGAGATTCACATTCAGTGATGTTTACTGGCCAAAAGCGAACTACCAGTCTATGCGATGCACATAAACATCGCCATGCATGCACACACTTAGATGCATAATAAACAGCGTATATGTATCAGTTCTCACTTACTTGGACGACCATCCTCTCCACTTGACCAGATACTCCAGTTTGCCCTGTGGAAAGGAAACACACGTTGAGGATCGGCGCATGCAATTCGGATTCACGTGTGTGTATGGGGGGTGTTATACCTTCCGTAGGCGTTTATTGAGAATGCACTCTGCATCAAAGACCTGCTCTCCCACCGCACTCAGTTCCTCCATGACTGTTCTCATCTCATTCTCATCTCATTCTCTCGTGTGAGAGAGAGAGAGAGAGAGAGAGCGCGGAGCAGGACAGAACAGAAGGGGCGGATACGCAAACGCGCTAAGCGCGCAT
>JAUMHI010000035.1:2885118-2897907 GCA_032359435.1 Enteromius unitaeniatus
GGAGACGGCTTATGGTTGAGAAATGAACATTCAATGCACGAGCAACAGATCTGGTTGACATTCCTGCTGTCAGCATGACAATTGCACGCTCCCTCAATGCTTGTGGCATCTGTGGCATCCAGATAAGAAGCAGAACTGTGTTGCTGAAGTGTCTGCATATTGGAACTTCCGGGATGAATTATCTGTCTGTGATGAGATTTTGTATAAAGGAAATAAAATAGTGATTCCCAGAAGTTTGAGAGATGAGATGTTGATGAAAATTCACAAAGGCCATCTAGGCATTGAGAAGTGCAGGAGGAGAGATTGTGAGGTCATGTATTGGCCTGGGATTAATCAGGACATTACAACTGTTGTATTGAGATACCCAACTTGTGTTACACATCAATACAGTAATCCAAGAGAGCCTTTAAGACCACATCCAGTAACCGAAAGACCGTATGAATAAGTAGGTGCAGACATTTTTACATGTCATGGAAAAAATTACCTTTTGGATACTGACTATTATTCATTTTATCCTGAGGTGTGTATGTTAAGCACAATTACAGCAGAAAATGTTATCTTGTGCATGAAATCAATCTTTGCTCGTCATGGGGTACCAAAGGAATTCTTTACTGATAATGGTCCTAAATTTATTAATGTTAGTTTCCAGAACTTTGCAGAAGAATGGGATTTTAAAAACATGACCTCTAGTCCCCATTTTCCACAGTCCAATGGTCTTGTGGAAAACTCTGTTGGAGTAGTTAAAAGAATAATGCAAAAAACTAATTTGCTAAAACTAATGTCTGAGGATCTTCTGTTAACACGACATGGTGAGAAAGTTAAGAAATACAAAGAACAGCAAAAGGCCCAACAGAAGTTATTTTATGAAAAAGGAAATCGTCAGTTGCCCGAACTTGGTGTTGACGAGGAAGTTCGATTCAAAGGTAAATCCAATACCTGGAATCAGAAAGGCGTCATACTTCAACAAATTATCGGAGATCCTATAATGTTGAGATACCAAGTGGTGCTGTGTTAAGGAGGAATCGTCAACATCTGCTGAAAGACATGTCTTCTGAGTCAGAACAAATAGAGCAAAGTGAGAAGACTGAGATACCTTTGAGAAGATCTGTTCGTGTACGGAAATGCCCTGAGAGACTTATTGAAACTTGCTGAGATTGGAATGGAATCGATCAGAACATATTTTAAACATAAACATTCAGAACAACAAACTTTTTTTAAAGGCAATCCACATGAAAGCATTTAAGCTAAAGAATTTAAATAGGTTACATTCTGTGAACATGCACCTGGGAAGTGTCTTTTCATCTTATTGTTCAAGCTTCTTTTTACTGTTAGATGCTCCATGCTGAATGACTCAAGCTTTTATTTTACATTGCATTTATGTGTTTTCATTTACCATATGCTTTAATCCAAAGCAATTTACAAATAAAGGAACGTAACAAGCAATATATCACAGAACTTCTCTGTTACTCTCTCATTTCCTGAAGTAGGGAACAGAGACGTTAGATCAGTGACCGGCGATTTGGGAATCTCGCTAGAAACCAATTTACTTTGTTTGTAATCTAAATGACCAAATGCACATTGGCATGCAATCTGACTGCCACAGCTCGAAGCACGAGTATAGATAGACAATTGTTCTTACTCTGTTTGCACACAGGCACATTCATTTCAATGCATGTAAACAAGAACTTATTGGAGAGTTGAGCCAAAGTGATTGAGATAAACTGTAAACATAAGTTTATGTGTGTGTGTGTGTGTGTGTATTGTACAGCACTGTAAAAAAAAAAAAATCTGAGGTCAGTAAAGGTGAAAACAATGTAAAATAAAACAGAGAGGCTAATTAAATGGCATATGTGTTAATAATGTGTTCATTTTTAAATGTGGTAATAATAATAATACAATCAAGTACTGAATAAGGCAAACCCCAAGCTCCCTTTTCATTAGTCACAAATATACTTCAAATAATAAAATATTTTTTATTTAATATAAAATTGAGAAGAACAAGTGCTTTTGAGCAATTCACAGCCAGCAACAACATGTGTTGTGTGTGTCTTCCTCTGGATTCCTGGATCTAAAATGCAGTTTGTTTTGTTTCAGAGTGACACTTGTCGATCGTCTCCTCGTCTGTGGAGCTGTTAAACCAAGAATACAAAACACATTCAGTGCAACATTCAAGATCATATGGTATCTTTTTTTAGTCTAAACTAAGCTGTGACGGTACAATATACCCAATAGACATGCTTTTATGGATTTGATGATTCACTAAAATAATGATGTGGTACAATTCAGAAACCTTTTCTTGACAAAATGAGATTTAACATAGCCTAACTCAGAGTAAATTATGCCATTTTAGTTTTCTTTGCGCACATAAAGTATTCTGGTAGAGTCACAAAACTGAAGAAGAGCCACTGATGTCACATGGACTTGTTTCTGAATCTGGGATAATTTCAGTTGTGTTGCTGGAGGGTCAGACGGCTCTCTGATCTCATCAAAAATATCTTCATTTGTGTTTTGAAGATGAACGAGGAGGAGGCCTTATGGGTTTGGAACGACATGAGGGTGAGTAATTGATGACAGATATTTCTTTTTGGGGTGAATGAACCCTTTAAGACCAATTCTAAATGAAAAGGTGTCCATCGTTACACCCCTACCTGCTTTTGTTCCCCCTGCGATTGTGAATGCCACGACTTAAGAGAACAACAAAGACAATGAGCAAAAAACCAGCGACAGATCCCAGACCAATGAAAACACTGCTGAGAATATCATCACCAGACGAGTCTTCATCTAAAACACAAAGATAGATGAGATCAGACAGATAGACAGAAAGATAGATAGCTGTGTGCGGGCAGATATTCTCACTCTCTGTCTGTATGTAGGAGCTCAGCATGCGTTGTGTGGCATCCAGGTGTCCGTCGTTGGGTTCAGGTGTGATTTTCAGAAGGTGGCACATCAGCGGGTAAATGTTGACTGTTTCAAATGGACCCACCTCTAGATTCTTCTGGAAGCCGGGCCCCACGGCCCTGAAGAACGGCTTCATGTCCAGAGCCTGGTTATCATAGCCGTGCTCTCCCTTATGAAACTGCACTGGGAAATACTGAGAGTGTGCAGGCACTTGAATAAATTGATGAAACCATCAGCACCCAAAATATACACTTTTACAACAGTAAACTAAAACTGGAAGTTAAATTAAAACCAATAATAATTTAAAAAACACATTTATGTTACTTGAAATAAAATGTATATTAATGGAACTCAAATGAAAAATATTAGCTTGTTGGCAAAGCAAAGATTTTAACTTTATTTATTTAAAGACAAGTAACTTTTGATTTACAAAACGTCTGGTTCAAACATAACACTGGAAATGTGCTGCTGGATACCGAACATTTAGACTGAAGTAGATGATGATTATTATTTTATGCTTATTTGCTGTATGAGTAGTATGGTGGATTACTATTGCTAACAGCAGAGGGCAGTGTAGACCAGCTGATTTCTCTTATGGTTATGGTCTGGCGTTGTCATGGCGACACCTGGCTGTCAAGCCCCGAGGTTGAGATGGTCAATAGAGGTAGCTGCTCAGTCTTTCAGCTAAAGTACAAGTTTTGTTTCACTCTGTGTTCATGCTGTGATTACTGCAACGTTTGAGATGCCAAGGTGTCTGACTTTGTTTGATTTTCCCATGGTTTTCAGCAGCAGCGTTCAACTTGTAAACCTGACCTCTGACATTAGCAGGTCAAAGGTCAACATGAGCTGGAAGCGCCCATGCGCTTGACCCGACCTCTTGGGTCATCATGGGAGCAGAGTATTGAACGATTGATTACCAGTAATGTAAATCAAGATGAGTCAAGGGCAAAAACACTTTTTACACCATAGAACGCAATTGATTAAGTTTGGTTTGTTTGCTTGTAATTAGATAGAAATAATTAATGTTTTCATCCTCAAGGAACAAATGTTTTTCATTTTATGGATATAAATTCAAAACAGAAAACACATCAGAAAGGCTTTTCACCAAAACCTGTCCACATGTATGCAAAGGAAAAGGAAGCATATTTTAGACTATTTTAGACTAAACTAAAAAAAGTTTAAAAATCAGTGGTTCCATGATTTTGTAAATTCACTCTCAAATTCTTATTACATTAATGCAACAATGATTTATGTATTTAGAATTAATTTAGTAATTTATCTATTATTTTCAGGGAAATTTAGTACATGTCACCCTTTATGTAATGCAAATGTGTTTATCTGTCTGCTTAAATGTTAATTAATTAGTTTCTTGATGAACATGAAGAAAACTTGCATTATAAATGAAAAGCTTACCCCATTGATGACGTATCCTGGATCGGCCCAGAGGATGATGGGTAATATGCGGTCATTGTGGGAGTAATGCAGTCGAGCGGGAATCTCCTCTTTCTTATAGACATGTAGATGTGGGTGAGCGCCTTTCAGGGCGTTGTACACTTTATCGAGTCTTCCTTCTTTAGGGAGCAAGAGACCCACGGGTCCAAAGTCGACTATATGAAAGTCTAGATCTCTGAAAGAGAAGCCGGGGATCTTGGAGAGTACGATCTCGTCCACCAGTCCGTTGCGGTAGACAGTGCTCATGCCGTGATCGGCTGTGATGATGATGTTGAGCCGCTCACTCAGTCCGTTTTTCTCAGCTGCGCTCCGCAGGTAACCGACTGTACGGTCCACCTGTCGAACCATCGCCCTGCGCTCGGGGGAGTCTGGGCCGTACTTGTGTCCCGTGCTATCAGGCTCACCGAAGTACATAGACACGAAGTCCAGGTCCTCCACCCCAAACCAGGAATTCATCACTTTGTCTACGTTCTCTCGCCAGGCCGTTTCGTTGCTGTAATTGTAATTTTCAGGCTCCACATCTCTCACGACAACACTTTCACGCTGATAAGTGGACGCGGTTCCAGGAAAATGGAGGGAACCAGCCTTCAGACCCTTTTTGGGGAAAAAAAAGATTTTTGTACCAAACACTTTCTTTTTCAGTGCAACGTATTTTTAGGGATGCATGATCTTAGATTTTTCCCATATACAATATGCCAACATTTTTTAACTCAAGTAAAAGTTAACTTTTACTTAACTTTTGGTTAACAATTCAGCTAGTTTTCAGGATAACCTTTCTCATTCTAGATTAACTTAGAATACATTTTTATTTAAAAATAACAATGAAAACTTGTCCATGTAATTTTAATACCATTGAGCAAAAAATAGCCTATCCTATTTTTGTTTTAATAATTTGCATTCATATTTTGAATATTTGCACTTCTTTATGGTTTGTTAATGGCCATTAGTGCTTAACGTGTTGGTCATAATATGCATCTCTTGCCTAGGAGAAGCTTTGAGATGCTTTAAAACACTTTTCTTTTAAGAGATAGGAGGAAAGAAGCCATATGCTTGGTATTGCATGAAAAATGATCATAGAAATAATCTTTAAATTGCTTTGCTTAAAGGAGCAGTGGTGGTAGTAGTTCATGAATCACCTGTTTTAAAGGTTTAAACCTTAAACCCCATCTAAATTTTACAGACCAACAATTTTATTTATTTATATTATTGATTACTGTGTGAAAATGATCAAATGAAACTGAATTTTTTTTTGAGCTGTTAATAATTAGTTTGACGTATTTGCGATGAATTCAGCTGAATCTCTTGTGTCCTGCAAACCCTTGAGCGTCAGACATGGTGTGTACCTGTCTCTGAGCTGTGATCCATATGGGCAAGCTCCCATTGTCCCACCACTCATTCACAAACTGGGACTTGTAGTAGGACTTCTTCTCCCAGGTGCTGCTGTTAAACCACATGTTGTGAATGACACCGTGATTCTCAATGTATTTACCTGCAGAGACAGAGATGCTTTCTAATCAGTCATCATATGCTACATGTGCTTTCTTGTATCATTATATACAGGGAGGTAGCAACCTTTTTTAGAAAAAAAACAGTGCTTCAAAACTTTAAACTAAACTTAACTAAAAATAGCTAAACTACATATCAATCGTTACATTACACTCTGAAAATCCTTTTGAAAATGTATAAAGTAATGAATAAATCAGTGTATATATATTTATTTAAATTACAAGTGTCATATTTTAGTAAAACTCCAGCTGGTATGACCCTGATTATATGCTTAGTATAAGTTTGTTGGAGGGTTTCACTCTGAAACTGCTGAAATTATAATAGACAACTGTATTTATTTTAAATACATATTAAATCTATTATCATGCACAATGCATTTTATACAGCATATGTCAGCACCTGTCAGGATGGTGAAGTGTGTCGGGCTGGTGACGGTGAGGAACGCCGGTGTCACATATGTGGCTTTGACTCCGTCCTTCGCCATGGCGTCCAGGTGTGGCGTGTCCACATCCCTGTCATAGTCCCACCTGAAGCCGTCAAATGAGACTAGCAGCAGTTTACTGCGCTCAGACGTTCTGCTGCGTACCGGGATGGGACCCGCTAGAGAGCAAACACACAGATACAGACAGAGAGCAGCCGTCCACAGCATGATCCAATCACACTTTCAGCAAAAACCGCTGTCTCTCAATCAGTGCCTCACACTTGACTATGGCTCACGCTTCTCCGGCTCGACCTCTTTTACTCACGTCTACAGGCCAAAGTTTCATCCGGTTATCTTATCTGCAGGGTTTGCCTATTTAGAATTTTCTATTCATCAAAGAATCCTGAAAAATAAAAATGTATCATGGTTTCCACAAAAAATATAGAACAGCTCAACTGTTCTCAACATTGATAATGATAATAAATGTTTTTTGAGCAGCCAATCAGCATATAATAATTTCTGAAGGATAATGTGACACTAAAGACTGAGTAATGAGGCTGAAAATTAGGAACAAATTACATTTTAAAATGTATTCATTTAGAAAGTTTAATGGTAAAAAAAACAATTAATTATAATGGTAAAAAAATATCATTGTTTCATCAAATAAATTCAGACACGGTGAGCAAAAGGGATGTCTTTTTCAAGAACATTAAAATATCTGTTAAAATGCTGCAGGGTATTTTTTTTATCATTTCTGAAGTCTCCATGCCTTTTAATCAGCCTTTGTTTTGGTAGTTTATAGTTAATGTGTGAAGTCAGAAGTTCACAAAGGTCCTTTAAAATGTAAAACTTGTTACTCTGATTTTACTTTCGTTACTGACCTCTTTAAACAGCCGGCTTATCATTATCCTTCTGAAAAAGCGTTTCTCCTGCAGTCTTTGTCCTTGACAGTAGTTCATGGGAAATATCTAATCTGTGTAAAGATAAAGAATTACATCTCTCAGCTTACTAACAAAAGGCTAATTTATTACAGCTTTTCCTTAATAAACAACCAGCCTTAAGTGTCAGTGGAGTGTTTGTGTGTCCGTCCATGTTCTTACATGGTCCCTGATTGGTTAAAAACTTCAAACAATAACAATCTAACAGTCTTTTCTTTTTTGTTTTTTTTCTTCTCCCACATTTTCTGAAATAATTCTCAATTGAAGCAACCTTTTACATTTAACACTTAAACACTCATGACAGTACAGTCTCTTACTCCTGACAGAATCTCCGTAATAACGCCGTACTCCTGACAGCGTCATCATAACAAACCGTTACTTTTGACAGAATCACTGTAACATCTTCCTCTTGACAGCATCAGTGTAACAACCTCTTATTTCTGACAGAATCAATGTAACAACCTCTTAGTCTTAACATAACTTCCATAACGACATCTTACTCTTGACAGCATCGCCGTAGCAACCTATTACTCCTCACAGCATCACCATAACAACCTCTTACTCCTGAGAGCATCACTGTAGCAACATCTTACTTCTGACAGAATCATCGTAACAACCCCTTATTCCTGACAATGTCAACCGTAACATCTTACTCTCGTCAGCATTACTGTAACAACCCGTCACTCAAGATGCTGTCACCATGACAAGTTCTCCCATCGTGACTCCATCACCATGTCAACCCCAGATCCTGACCCCATCACCTTGACAACCCCTTACCACTGCTCTCTCATCTTAACCCCTTAAATTTATTTTTCAAGTTTAACGTACAACATCATTTTCTCACATCTCTCTGCAATTTTTCACTAATGACTTTATATGCATTAGTTTAATATTAGCTTTTCAAATCTTTAGATATGTTTTCAAAATCAACAGCCATTGAACATTTATGTGTTTGATTCACCTGTCTTGAAAATTGTTTCGGGACATGAAAGAGCCGTCCAGGAGCAGAATAACCCACTCGTAGCTGTGTGGATTGTCTCAGGACCCAGGACCGTCACTAAAACAAATAAGGTAAATATACCTGGCATTAAATCTGATTCTGATTTATTTGTGTTGCTATTATGGTTTTGGTTCTAGGTTCATTTCCTCTGGTCACTGGGCTGCTTGTGTTTTATTGCCACTGTTTTAATAACTAAATTAATAGCAGAAAGGGGGCGCACAAGTACTGCAGACAGGTACCGTAGTCTTCTATTGCTTTTTTACAGCGGGTCTACTTTAATTTCCATAAGTGAAGTAATAAATTTTATGAGTCATATGGACTATTTTAGGTTAGGTTTAGGTTTTGGTGCAATGTGAAAGAAATGACAGGATATATAAATATATAAACGGATGAAATAACCCTTAAACTGACACTTAACTCTAGGCTTGGTTCTAACAAGCAAGTGATGCAAGTCTTTATCTTCACAGATTAGATACGTCCCGTTAACATCTATCAAGGACAAATACAAGTGACAGAAAGGGGATTATGTACAGAAGATAATATTAGTATGGATTACAGTCATAGATACCTCCTGAAACAGGTTTGTGTTCATTAGTGAACTGTTTCAAATTTTAATAAACTAACATAAAGCATAATAATATTAATAATATTAGACATTAAAATTAACATTAAAATACTCAAAAATGTTTTTTGAGCAGCAAATCATGATATGTGACCTTGGACCACAAAACCAGTCATAAGGGTCAATTCACCCTTTTGAAATATGAAATTGAGATTTATACATCATATATGTTATGAATAAGCTTTCTATTTAGTTCTCTGAAAATACAGAGAAATCTGGGATCTGAGTGCAAAAAATTAATAAATATTTAGAAATATTGCTTTTATAATTGCGATCTTAGCAATGCATAATGGTAGGAAATGTACAAAATATATCTTCATGGAACATGATCCGTACTTAATATTCTGATGAATTTTGGCATAAAAGAAAAATGGATCATTTTGACCCATAATATTGACTATTGCTACAAATATACATGTGCTGCTTAAGACTGGTTTTGTTGTCCAGGCTCACAAAAAATGCAAAAATGGTCTAATTAAATCCCTAAAATGTGAAGTTATTGTTGTGCAGCATGTTTTTAAATGCGTGTGTGTTTCAGTGATTAGTCTGGATGTTTTTGCTCCAGGTGTTATCAGAGAACTGATTCAAATGACTCCGGATAATGACTATAAAATGACCTGGATGTGACATTAACCTTACAGGAACCTCAACCTGTGTCTCCAGCTCGAAACAGCTCTGCTCTGGGGTGCACGCACATGCATACACTTTAGCCTGACACTGAACAGCAGGAAACCCCTCCTAGTGAGACAAAAGCAGCTCTGTGTGTGTGTGTGTTAATAATCACACTGCAGAAACAAGGACCCGAAACCAATTTCTCACAATGTTCTAATCCGGTGCTCTCCCTCAGTGCCTGAGATAAACTAAGAGGTTAATGCAGTGTGTGTGTGTGTGTGTGTGTGTGTTAGCATTTAAAGCAATAGTTCACCCAAAAATGATTCTGTCATCAGTTACTTACCCTCAAGTGAGAAATTATGCCGTTTTTGTGGATGATGACTCTGGATGTCAAACTCCAACAAGGACTACAAGGACATTTTTTAATTGAATCAATATTTTTACTCAACACGCATTAAACTTTCTATTAATCATAGACTGCTATAAAATATTAAATACTTTAAAAACGGAATATTTTCAGATAAATGAGAATATTTATGAACAAAATGAGATTTGAAAGCTGTTGGTCAGATGCATTTTTTTTTTACTATTAGCCTATTATGATGTAGATGTTGTTTTAAGATGTTTATATTTTGAAACACATTTATTTTTTACTTTTTAAAAAATATATTTGTCTTGGTTTTCTTTTTGTCTCCTCTATCCTTTATTGTTATAGTTGTGGTGTGGATGCTGCTATTCTTTAACACTGAGAACGATTTGTATATCTGTATCTTTATTGTTATCCTGCTTGTGAGGATGTGAACTGGCATTAAGAGTTTACATGATCATTTGTTAGTGGTTTAATTTTTAATTCTAATCACATCTCCTTTTGGGGTCCTCAAAGCTAGTCATATGGCTTTGGAACAAAGTGAAGGTAAATGAAGAATTGTCATTTTCTGAACTATTGCTTTAAGGTAAAGATTAATCTCTCAAAGACCTTGAGACACAGTCACTCGAACAAACCGACAGACACAAAAGAACTCCATTATTACTGTGCCTTCACATGCATCTCAGCAATCTCAGATGAATGCAGTAATTCTGTGTCTTTAGCATCGGAGCATGAGCTTTCTGACAAACATGTCACCAGATGACATTTAAAACTTCATATCTTTATATGCAGGACTCATAAAGGCAAATACTTTTTGTCTGCATTCTGTTTTGTATATATATATATTTATTACTATACTAATAGGTTTTCTTAAGAATTTTATGCTGCTTTTAAGTTTCATTGCTTCATAACACAAGTTCGATTTTTTTAAATAATGATATTTTATTATTTTAGCATACTCCTATGTCATTGCTAGGGTATTCTGGGAGGTTGCTAGGCAGTTTCTCACACAACCTTATTATAATTTTAATGAAATAAGTCCTTTCATGTATTTATGACTGACAAATATATATCAAATTAGGTTTATTAGTTTATGTATGTTAGAACTGTTCAATCCAAACTAAAAAATTGGACATGCAATTCAAATTCTCAAATCTTAAATTGCATGGTCATCAACGGAAAAATATATATTTTTTTCCCTAAAAAATTTAATTACAGCATTTACCAGCAGGGACCTTGCTAACCAGCCAACTCTTGACCTCTGGTCTCCTTCAGACCAAACATGTGTGTTTCTAATCCTGGGATAATGATATTTTCTCTGTTTGTGTGTGTGTGTTTTGGGCTCTCTCTGATCTGAACTATTGGAAATCAATAGCGGTGGAATCAGCCAATCAGAAGCCATTAGTACCACAGGATCCTTTCATTTCTTCTCTCTCTTATGCAGTCATCTGCTGATCACTCACTTTCTCCCTCCATCACTGCAGGGGTCAGAGGTCAGCCGTGCAGGTCATGTCATGTGTGCCTGTGTGAGAGGGAGGTGAAGGAGGAGTTTATTTTTAGATCCGCTCAGGTAAAGTCGACAGGAGAAAAACAGGTAAGAATCGATCTGTTTACACAAGGGTCACGAGAGAAGAATGACCTCCAGCGGCTCAGAGAGAGAACGTAACAATAAAACATTAGGACATGTTATGGTCAAACCACACTACGGAATGACATCATTGCACCTGCCAGTGGATGACCATATTTACTAGATATGAACACATTTTACTAGCCAATGAGCTGTTTTTCTTGCATTATGTACTTAATTTTTTAACTTAATTTAACATTGTTATTTAACATCAATTATGTGTGTGTATATATATCTATATATATATATATATACATAGATCTTTAGCAAACACTTTTATCCAAAGTGACTCACAAATGAGGACAATGAATGCAATTAAAATATTAATACATTAAAATGTAACATTGATATCCTATTTTATTTTTATAATTTCTTATTTTAAGTTTTTTTTTTACATTTATATTAGTTTTTAGTTATTAGTTTATATTAGTTTTAATACATCCTAATGTTTATATTATATATTGCATGTGTGCATTGCAGAAATATTAAGAATAGTAAAATAATATGTTATTCTTCTAAGTCAGTTAGAAGACAGTATATGTAAATGCACAGTAGTCAAGTCAAGTCACTTTTATTTCCATAGCGCTTTTAACAATACAGATTGTAGCAAAGCACTGAACATTATTAAGTATGAGAACAGAGTAATGGTAATGTATAATTACAACAATTACATTTTATTTATCAAATGCAGAGACAGTCTCTGTAGTCAAGATGATGATAATCACTAGAAGTCAGGTGTCCCCAACTAAGCAAAACCCCATCCATGAGAGAATGGGGGGAAAAAAACCTTGGGAGAACCAGGCTTAGTTGGGTCCAGTTCAGAATAAAAGAGAGACAGACTAATATTAGGATAGATGCCATTCTTTTTACGATGTAATGAGGACATCGTATGTTAAGGGGAATGTTCCCAGTTCCGGCAGATCTAATGAATGCAGCCTAACAATCCTTTAATAGATTTGATTAATAAATGTGTATTAGTGTGTTAAGTGTAAGCCAGAGTAAAGAGATGTGACTTTAATCTAGATTTAAACTGACAGAGTGTGCCTGCCTCCCAAACAGTTTTAAGTAAATTGTCCCAGAGTTTGGGTGCTAAATAGGAAAAGATCTCGCACCTGCAGTAGATTTTAATATTCTAGGTAATATCAAATGGCCAGAGTTTTGAGAACGCAGCAGACCCGGAGGACTATAATGTGATAAGAGCTCGCTCAAGCACTGAGGAGCTAAGTCATTCAGGACTTTATAAGTGATTAACAAGATTTTAAAATCTAAATGATGTTTGATAGGGAGCCAGTGCAGTGTTGACAGAACCGGGCTAATATGCTCATACTTCCTGGTTCTAGTAAGGA
>JAUMHI010000035.1:2907553-2930950 GCA_032359435.1 Enteromius unitaeniatus
CCTTGCCACAATTCTGTCTCTGAGCTCTTCAGACAGTTCCTTTGACCTCATGATTCTCATTTGCTCTGACATGCATTCTGAGCTATAAGGTCTTATATAGACAGGTGTGTGGCTTTCCTAATCAAGTCCAGTCAGTATAATCACACACAGCTGGACTCAAATCAAGGTGTAGAACCATCTCAAAGTTGATCAGAAGAAATGAACATCACCTGAGTTAAATATATGAGTGTCCATCAGACTGGACTCTTCTAGTGTGTTTAATATGAGCTGTCAGACTGTTTCAGAGATGCAGTGTGTCTGGCTGCAGATCTGAAGAACAGAGCGTTTGTTTGAGTCTGTTTTCTAACAAGTGTGTCTGTGATCATCTGTCTGTCTCTCACACATTCACAGAGACACGGGACGCCGCTGGAGTTACAGTGAGTGTACTTACATGGACAATCCAAAAAGCTCGTTTTCATTCATAGTAGCAATGTACCCTTTTAATAATTATTTAAATAAATGGTGATAATGGTTTTTATTGTTAATAATAATAATACTACTAATAATATGTTTCAATTAAAATTATACAGGTTCAGTTATTTTGCAGACACCCATATTTAATCTTTAAACTACAGCAGACAGATACATATGGACAGAAAGTGCTGTAAACATTCAGACAGCTCTCAGCTCACTCTCAGACATTAGGACCTGAAATAGACATGTGAAGAGGGAAATCAGTCCTGATGGAGCACAGGATAAAACACCTCTCTCTCACCTGACTGAGGGAGGAGAGAAGGCTTGCAGAAAACACTGTCCAGTTCAATTAAAACAACTGTGACAAAAACACACAACAATTACTAATTACTAAAATGAAAACAAACGAAAATATATATGTGAATAAATCTACAGTATAGTAATAAATCAGTGATTAAATAATACTGGAGAGCTGATCTTTACTCAGATAAGTCACAGAACACGTGTCTCCTTGTGTTATAATATTATAGGAAACTTTTTTTTAAAAAAATAGGCTCATTTTCCAACTGCCCAAGAGTTAAAGAGTTGAGTTTTACCATTTTTGAATCCATTCAGCCGGTCTCTGGGTCTGGGCGACTTTTAGGGCAGATTATCATAGATCATTGAATCTGATAAGATTCACAAAAACCAACATGTCTGAGTGTGTGTGTGTGTGTGCGTGTGAGAGAGACAGACAGACAGCCGTTAGCTGCAGGGCACATCCAGTGTTTCTCAGCGAGTGAGGCAGTCGACAGGTTCACAGCTTTCAGCCCGAGGCCTTGCCAGAGTCTCGTCAGTAATTACTTCCCATGTCACTCTATGACTCGTCAACCTCCAGCAGCTTAACCTAGCCTGAACCAACCTAAACTAACCACAACCAACTTTTTTCAGTTTTAGAACACTAAAACACGGTTTTATTTTTCCCCCAGGTTTTTTATTTTATATATATATATACATATATATTAGGGGTGTAACGATATGTCGTATCTTATTGAACCGTTCGGTACGAGGCGTTTGGTTCAGTACGCATACGAATTGAACGATTCAGAAAAAGAAAGTAGGAAAAAGAATAAACTGTGTAAAATATAATGTTTTCAGTGCTACGCTCAACAAGGCAGTGCAAAAGACGGGACAGGAAACCCGCTGTCTGCCCCTCCCACCCCCAAACAGATGAGAACCAGAAACACACACACATTACAAAATATCACCCGCGGCATTCAGGTAACGTTAGGCATTTCCCTTTGCCATTTCAACCCCAGCATCCAGCTGTTTAACCAGAGCTGCATCTTTCTTTATCTTCGGCAACCATGAAAGCGCTGTCAGTTACAAAATCACACAAATGACAAAATTTCTGCTTTAGATTTTAAACTGCGTGACTCTGTTGAAAATGAAGAGCTTGCGCGCGCAAAACGTGCTGCATGTGAATGACCCCTAAGCCTTTGGTGACACACACACCACGAAATTAAATTGTGGATCTCTCCCCTGTCTCTCCCCTCACGCGGATTGTCCCACAGGAAGAAGCAGTCTACAAACACGGGACGCTCAGCTTTCACGATTTGAAATGGCTCAAATCTATTTTTTATTAAGTTTTAATTAATCAATAAATACCATCCTAGGCTGACTTTTCCAAAACACTTCTTTATTTGCTGCTAAGAAGAAACCCCAGAAGTTATGTGAAGTATAGCTCCATTGTTGTTTAAAGTAAAAGAAAAGGGGGGGGGAAACAAGGTCATATGATGTTAGTTTTAATAAATAGAAATTGTGGGAAAGAAAATTCTCTTTTTTATTTTATTTTTGCCGTATCGAAAACATACCGAACCGTGACACTACTGTATCGTATCGAACCAAACCCTGATTTTTGTGAACCGTTACACCCCTAATATATATAATATATTATACCCCTAATCTTATTATACTTATTATACTTACTTATTTACTTATTATATTATTTAGTAATTATATTATATTATTAATAATTATATTATTGTATTATTTAGTAAATAATATATGCCCTTCAATTTAGCTTTAATTTATATTTATTGCACTATTAGAACTTGAATGTATTTGTACATTTTGGTTTCAAGTTTATTCGTTCATTTATTACATCAGTTAATGAAAATGATTTTACTAGTTTTTGTTTTTAAAGGCAGGGTAAGTGATTTCTAGAAGCCGATGTTGATATTTGAAATCACCAAAACAAACACGCACCTACCCCAAAGGGTCTATTTTTGTAGCTCTGTATCTCTTGATGTCATTCACCATAGTAATCACTGAAAGACACGTCTATGGTCTACACGGGACACGTGCAGTGCAACAATGTACTATAGTCATCATAATAAGTGATGCTGTCTACATCAGATACGAGCGGTGCAACAAATATCTGCCAGAAAACTGCTGCGTTCTATTTATGACATGCTGACACTTATTTCAAATGACTTTCAATGGTCACTTTATCGTGTCCAGTGTAGGCAGACTTTATCTGTAGTTACACAGCATCTGGTGTATGGTGTTACTCACCTATCGAGAGGAACCAAAGCAATCTCGCCCTCTGATCGCAGGTCTTCCGGTCCTTGACCTCTCTCTAGCCCTTGACAGCTGATCAGATATTTAAAATGGTCCTACTTCTTGCCTTATCACTCCATAGACTTTTTCCTCTTTTGTTTTGTATCTTTATGTCGGTCTGCTCAGCTGTTCACTGAACACACTCTCCTCCACATCATTATTAGCCACACCCCTTACTGCTGATTGGCTATAAGTTTGTTTGGCTACTCGGCCCGACTCTGTATTTTTCTGTATATTATTTTGTAAAAAAAAAAAAAACACTACCCTGCCTTTGAAGTTATGATAAATTCAAAATGGACAAATCTTGATTAAATTTTTATTTGCATTTGTTTTATATATGTTTTTTTCTGATATATTTCAGTGTTTAATGCCCCACCCTTTATTTGTCTTTCTCACCTTGAGAAGTGTCACGTACACGTGTGGTGAAGCACAGAGGCAGACTCAAAATAACAATCCTTTAATTTTCCAAAGACAGGGAAACAGACAGGCAGGATAATCCAAAAAAAACATAACCTTAATACTGGACAACACAGACTAAACTGAAGGGAACTTAAATAGGGAAGGCAATGTGGCAAATTAACAAGACACACCTGAACACAATGACACAATTAACAGGGCAGACGGAGACAGGGCACATGTGGAATGAAAAACAATAACAAAACTGTCTAGGGCGTTACAGTTTGCCCTCCTCCTGGAAGCCGTATCCTCACACAGCAGGGGTTTGAAGCAGGGGGAATCCGGTGGGGCCCAGAGCCCAGCCATCATGGTGTCCCACTGAGGAGCAGATGAAGGGAGGAGCCATGGAGGTGGAGATGGAGAGCTGATGAGCCAGGCCAACACCGAGGATCCGGAAGGCCAAGGCGGAGCCGATGGTGCCGGTGACCAATGCGGAGACAGGGATCCAGAAGGCTGGGGTGGAGCCGGAGCAACAGAGGACTGAGGCAGAGCTGGAGGGAGGGAGGAGCTTGCTAGAGCCAGAAGGATGGAGGGACGAGGCGGAGCCAGAGGAGTGGAATCCTGAGGGGGGGGATGGTTGAGCCCAGTGGAGTTGGACAGTCGGGGCACGGTGGAGAGGAGGGAGCTAGGGGCCAGGGTGGAGCCGATGGTTCAAATGCTGCCTCTCCGTCAGCAGTGGGCACAGTCTGTGGCTCCACACAGCGGGGAGATAGCTGGTATACAATGCTATGTGCAGGAACTGTTGGGTATGGTTCTCGAGCGATCTCTTCCCCTGCTCCAGCAGGAGGATGAGATAGTCGGGGCTGAACAGGGTGTCCATGGGAAAAAAGACAAAAAAAAAGGAATGACAAAAAACACGGAAATAAAATGAAAGATAGCACGCTGCTCACTGTAGCTTTTTGCGCGTCTGGTGTTTTGTCACGTACACATGTGGTGAAGCACCGAGGAGGACTCGAAATAACAATCCTTTAATATTCCAAACACAGGGAAACAGACAGGCAGGGTAATCCACACACACACACAAAAAAAAACAATATCGGACAACACAGACTAAACTGAAGGGAAATTAAATAGGGAAGGCAATGAGGCAAATTAACAAGACACACCTGAACACAATGACACAATTAACAGGGCACATGTGGAATGAAAAATAATAACAAAACAGTCTAGGGCGTTACAAGAAGTCATTTTATTAGAATCTTTCTATTTCACATTGCTTTTATCAAAAGCACTTCAAACCTGGGTTGACTACACTGAACCAGAATGAAACCAGCCTAAATGTGTTTATTTTTTTACCCATTTATTAACATTCTGTCATAATTTGCTAGCTTAGAAAACAATATGAGAAATGCCCCAGCATTTCTTGTCCATACATTGTAAGTCAATGGAATCCAGACTTGTCTGGCTCCCAAACATTCTTCAAATTATCATTAACATTCTCTAAAATCTTATATCATCCGCTCTGTGTGTGTTTTTGCTGACATCTGGGTCACAGGTTAAACTCTCTTTTGTCTTATCGATGCGAGATTGATCTTCAGTCTGTCATCAGCCCCTTGTTTATAATGCAGATGCATTGTGGGTAATTTAATAACACCGACCAGAGTGGCGGAATGATTCCAATAAAACACTGCGCCAAATATCCACGTGTTTATTTCACAGATCAGGATCGACTGTCTAGTCTGTCTGGGTTTATTTCTGTCTGGTTTACTAACACGCGTATGTGTGTGTGTGTGCTTTCTTGTTGTGTTCTTGCCGCAGGCTGGCGGACTTGGCTGAGAAAGAGGTGAATGCCAAGCGTGTGTGTTTGCAGACATGCATATGTTTGTGCAGGTGTGTGTGTGTGTGTGTGTGTGCGTGAATGGATGGGTCCCTCCGGGAGCTTCAGCCAATGAATCATGGGTTACTTCATTGTTCTCGGATCATAACACACCTCTAATTGGCAATTCCTCTTTTTAATTGAATTTGGAGCCGTTTAGGATGATAACACGGCTGTGTGTGTGAGAGAGAGAGATCTGGAATCTCACATCCTCTTTCATGCTGCTTTATCTCTCTTTTATCGTCTTTTTCTCTCTGTTCTCTTACTTTACGGAGTAATCAGAAGCATCACCTGCTGGACAACGAAGCAGGTGGAAAAATTCACACAGTTGGAGATGCATCTAAATGCTATAAATACTGTTCAGATGTATAGAAATTTATATTTTTGTTCAGCAGTGATGCTTTAAGTTGTTGAAAAGCGAAAAATACTTGGCAGCACAACTGTTTTCAACATTAATAATAATCGGAAAAGCTTCTTAAGCAGCAAATCAGCATATTAGAGTGATTTCTAAAGGGTCATGTGACAGACCAGAGTAATGATGCTGAAAATTCAGTTTCATGAATTACATTTTACAGTATGTTCACATACTGTAGAGAACACTTATTTTAAATAGTAATAACATTTCACAATATCACTAATTGTATTGCATTTTTATTCAAATAAATGCATCCATGGTGAGCAGATGTCTTCTGTCAAAAATCTTATGATCCCAAACTTTTGAACAGTAGTGTGTGTGTGTTTCATTGTAATGTGTGACTAATGTGTTTGACGTGAGATCATCTTTCTCTCCATCTACACACACACTCCCTCTCATGGAGCAACAGACCAATCATTCTCTCTCTCTCTCTCTCTCTTTGTGTGTCTCCTCTCCTTTTCTCTGATTCTCCCACACACGCTCTCTCATTCCTGCGCTGTCCTTGTTTCCAGACTGCCGTGTGTTCCCAGCAGTTCTTCATCAGAGGAAGAGGAGGAGGGAGATACCCTGCGGACGGAGACTACACACCCCTCACACACAAACACACACACACACACTGTGAGTACAGGAACCTCTTCATCACACATACTGCTGGTTGAATCTGAACACTGCTAGTGTTTTTGGAGCTTATCCCGGAGGTAAACGTTATTGCTCAAAGGTTTCTCTTTTAAAGATCAGTTTGCAGGAATAAAAGAGACTCTAGAGCTGTCAAGTGAATGTGGAGAGCAGCTTGCTTTATCTGATGAGAAATGTTTGAGTTCGTATTGAGATCTTTGGCTTGATTGCAGACTTCTCAGCACAATTTGAAATCTCTTCTGACGCTTTAGAGGAGACGTGTGAGATTACCGGGGTCTTTTTTGTCAAGAGACAAACATTTAATGAAGTTCTCTGTATGTTTCTGCTGTTTCTTATTAAATCTGTCAGCTTTGTTGTTTGATCTGGAGAATCTGATGAGAAATATTTGAATCATATTGAGGTCTCTGACTTCTGATTTGCAGATTTTGGTACCTTGGTAAATTTGAGCACAGTTTGGGACATTTTTGAGATCTCTTCATGTGGGCTTACTGCATGGGGTCTTTTTCTCAAGAGAAACATTTGAAAGGCAGAACTCTGGGGTACATCACTAGGGTCCTTTTGTCAGGAGAAACATCTAAGAAGCATGCGACTTCAGCAAGCATGTCTGTTTCATCTAATTAAAATAAGAGAAACAAATGAGACAATTACGAGATCTTATTTGCTCTTATTTGTTCTTTCCAGTTTGAGTGTTTATGGAAATTATGTTAAGAAAACATTTAGAAGATCATCAGTGAAACATTTTATTGCTCACTTATGTCTCATCAGCTCAGATGTTTCTTCTAAAATCGGTTTGGGAGAAGAACATTTTGATGGTATTTTTGCAAATATTAGCAGAGTTTGAGACACTTTTTTTACAAAACTCTAGAAGAGATGTATGAGGGTGTTTTTCTTAAGAGAGACAATTTAGAAACAGGAGACTCAGCAAAGGTCTCCAGTTAATCTCAGTGAAATATAGGAGACACAAGTAAATCATGGTTTACTGAGTTAAACTTTACTGAGACCTTTTTGTCACAAAAAAAATAAAAAAATAATTAAATTTACGGTAAAAAACTGGCAGCTGTGGTTGCCGAAATGTGACCGTAACAAAACATGGTAACAATTTTTTTGGTTTAACGGTTTTAAGTTAAATGTTCAGTTACCGTACAACACCGTAATTTCATTAACTTATATAATGTTTATATACCAACCTAATAAAGTATCGTAAATAAAGTATTATTTAGAAGAAAAAACATCAAATTCAAACAAAATTTGAAATGCAATGCAGGGAATTTTGGGAATGTCAGTTTACGTTTTTTCCCTGTAAATTTTACAGGAATTTACCGTTGACCATTTAACATTTTTTTACTGTCAAAATCACAGTGCAAGGAAGAACATCTGAGAAGCAGCAGTGCTTTGCTGAAGTCTCAAAAAACATTGTTGAGATCTCTTCTGAAACTGTAGATATTATTTATGTCCTCCGGGCAGGACAAATGTGAGAAGCAGACACAATTCTGTCACTAAAATCTAGGAGAAGTAATAGAGACTTTAATGAGATCTAATTTGTAGTGCAAGTGTTTCTGGTCATACTGAGAGACCAGCAATTAGAGTAATTTTAAGAGAAACATTTGAGAAGATACGGAGACATGGCTGAGCCATATACAACATATTTCTTAGTGATGTCTCTGTATCTTCTAAAACCTCTTGAGAGAAAGATTGTGATTATTTGATCTTGAATGAATTTGATGAGTTCACACTGATATCTAAGACTTTTGATGACCGATGTTGGTATCTGATCACAGTTTAAGAGATGGTTGAGATCTCTTTGAAAACTCTGGAGTAGATTACTGGGGTCTTTTTGTCAGGAGAAACATCTGAGAAGCAGGTGACATTAGCAAATGTTTCCATTTAATCTCATTAAAGTATAGGAGAAACAACTGAGACCTTATTTGTGATTTTTTTTTCCCAGTTTGAGTGTTTCTGGAACTTATGTTGCAGATTAACATTTTATTGCTCAGTTATGTCTCTATTTGAATTTGGTGTCTTGAGCAAAATTTGAGACAGAGTAGACCTCTACTCAAAATCAAAAAGATGTTAAAGATTGAGTCTTTTTTTGCTTCTCATCTGAGTTTTGTCTCTGTTTAATCTCACTCAGATTCAGGAGATACAATTCAGGCATTACAGAGATCTGCTTTGTGGAGTTTCTTTCCAGTTTGAGTGTTTCTGGATATTATTTTGCAAGACAGTGATCAGAGGAACATACTATTTATCAGTTATGCCTCAGTATCAGCTCAGATGTTTCTCCTAAAACCTGTTTGGAGAAAGAACTTTTAAAAGTGCCCCTATTATGGGTTAAGAAAGGTTAATAATTTGTTTTCAGGAGTCTCCAACAACAGGCTGACATGCATGCAAGGTAAAAAAAAAACACTTTTTGCGGTGATTGGTCGATTTCATTTAAAGCAGTGTTTGTGAGCTTTTACCACTTCAAGAGTGGCACCTAGTGGCAAAGATTGAATTTACATTTTCTTCCAGAGTGGGTGGCAATATGCTAATGTGTCATTTTGACATGAACATGAAATGGGTTGGGACTCATTTTAATGAATCAGAGTCAACTCTTTTTTGAAAGGGAGTGACAATAACTTACACAGTGCACTTTCATATTTAAAACTTTGCAGGATGTTTTCATTCACTTAGAGCTGTGTTATACACTGCATTAAATGTAATTTTCAGAATTCATAATATGCGACATTTTAATGACTGACTTTAGTATCATAGCAAATCTGAGCACAATTTGAGACATTGTTGAGATATTTTCTGAAGCGCCAGAGTGGATTACTAGGGGTTAACATTTTTAGGAGCATCATCTGAGAAGCAAGCATCGTCGCCAAAATCTCCATTTAATCTCATTAAAATATATACGAAAACAAGACGTTTTTGTATTTTACTCTCCATTTTAATATACGTTTGAATCAGTGGGATTGAAATTTTTTTTTTCTCAGCTGGAGAAAAAAAGGCAAGCACTTTTCCACTTCTCTTTTATCTCTGTGTCTGGTGAAAGCCGTGAGTTTGCTGAATATGTGCTGACCTGTTCACCACCGGAGCTTGTGTTTCAGAAATGTGAAGCGTCTGTTCGCCGAGCCTGTGAGATGCTCTCTCCCTCAGTCTCTGTGTTTGTCTCTCAGACAGATTGCAGCGTCTCTGGAGGATAGTTGTAGTGTATTAAAGCGCTCTTTGCTGCTTTACACACCATCTGCTTCAACGGCACGAGAAACTCAGAGAAACAGAGAGAAGAAACAAGACGATGGGAGAGAATACGTGCAACCGTTCCATGGTTATGAGCTGTTTAAAACAGACAGTGATGAAACGCAAAGGTTTGACCTTTATTGGGTTTTATTTTTAGAGCGTTCATAATCATCTGAACATCTCGTTACAGTGAAGCTTAATGACTGTTTCCAGCCGCTCAGCCACTGACAGAAGACTTCATTTTGTGTTTGATATAAAGAGAAGCTGAGGAGGGCAGATAAAGCCAGACAGGAGAGGAGACGAGATCCATCAAGTCCATGATTTCTCCGTCTCGCATGCAGGTGGCTGGGGCGCTTATGGAAATATCAGGTGAAATTAAATTAGTCCTCGAGAAGGTATATTAAAGTTCTCCATCACAGAGGCGTGAGATGGTATTGGTGCTGTTTCCTTCACAGTTTTATACAGTAAAGTACACACATAGTGCAATTGATTATTCCATGTAGTTCTCTCAGGCCACTTTACTCTGATACAGTCCAATAAAGCAGGGCATTATGGGAAACATGTTACGCTGGACAGCAGCAGGAGTTGCTGTTTCTGAAGAAATCATTATGTTTAGGAATCTTTGCTCTTTATTGTCTTTCTGTTGCTTCTCTCTTTGAAAATCTTAATTGTCAAAATCAAAATAAGCTAAAAGGTTTTCTTGCATGCCTCTCTGTCTGATTTGAGTTTAGACTACGGAGTTAAACAAAGTTTTGTCAACATGTCTGCTAGCTGTTAGCGTCAGTGTGTTTCCTCTCTGGCATGTTAATAACTGCAACTGGATCGAGGTATCTGTCAATTCCCATTCGACGCAGAATAATTGTTGAGTTATTAAATTCATAAATGTCTATAGGAAAGTGTGATTTCTCGAGAGATAAAAGCAGCAGAGAGAGAGAGTTTCACCTGTCAGTGACTGCGCTCATCACAGACGCCGCAGGAAATGAGATCAGTGCCTCCTCCTGACAGCAGCGCTTTAAAAACACACACACACACGCGCCATCAGAAACACTGCCTTCATCAGCACAGCCATCTTATTTATCTTATCCATCAGAATTCATATAATTACAGCAATTATCAGTGTGAACAATCAATAATAACACAAATAATAATAGTTGTAGTAGCATATATCAATATTGGTATTGATACGGAAACAATTGCAATATTGCTATTAATATGAATAAATGATATTATTTTTATTGTTAATGTTAGCAATAAATATGAAACAAAATAAAATATTTTAAATAATATTTGTATTAATACTAAAATCTTGATTGTACTAGAATTATTATTAGCATTAGCATTGATGCAGTAAAATTATTCATTTTTGTCCATGGATTAGTTTATGACAAGTTTGACTGAATGATCGCTTGATCAATATGTATTTTTTGCTGATAAATCAAAGAACCAATGCATTTGATGTGTGTGGATATGATTTGATGAATGCCAGAGCTTTGAAGAAACCTGATTCAGCGCGAATAGCAATAAGGCAGGCCTGTGCAGCGCTGCTCTCATCTGCCTATTGTTTGTTAATTAGTCATTTGGCAGCATCATCTCTGTGTGTGTGTTTGAATCTGTCCCTCAGCGAGCAGGTGTGTGTTAATCTCACGCTGAGCCTCGTTCTCTGATGCTTTGCTGTGATTTCAGCAGCGTTTAGTCATTGACTGCACTTAATCTGCCGCTCAGAGTCGTCCCGCTGGACTCATTCCTGCACAAACCAGTCAAAGTCCTGAACTAACAAACTGACGTCTTCATGGCCTGCTCCTTCACAGCTCACTTTAATCCAGTTCACCTCTGCCTCTCGGAGTCTGCTCAGGTGATTGAATGGTCCTTCATTAGACAGCATTTACTGTAAAAATGAACTTTAATTCTTTTAGCAAATGGTCTTAATACTTTCCGTACCCACTGTATATATTTATATATATTAAACACATACTGTTAAGAAAATAAAATAAATATTTAAATGTTCTTTTTTATTTTATATTTTAGTTTATTTATAAAAACATGCTTGTAAAACACACAAAAAAAGCGAAAAATGAAATAAAATAGAAAATAATGAAACATGAGTGTTGTTAAAAATGTGATTCAGTCATTGCTCAGAAGATTGAATGTTTTTGTAACGTATGCAGTCCGCTGGTGAATGCGTGCATGCGTGCTTCTCAGCCGGGCAAGGAGCGGAAGGACACAGAACTGGAGCTTTAAACATTAACGCACACGGAGAAACAAAAGGCTGACGAGGCAGCAAAACACGGAGCAAACACAAGCATACACAATACATACAACTTCAACATTCAACAAATGACACCGGAAGACAAGGAACTTAAATACACAAGACTAAACGAGGTGGGAAGGAACAATCGGGGAGAAACAGGTGCAGGGAATAACACAATCAGGGCCGGAACACTAAACATGGGCAAAGACGAGACCAAACGATACAAAATGACAGGGGGAAACAACGGAATAAACCAAATGAATTCAGACACAGACAGGGGACATGAAACAAAGAACGCTTCCAGCGTGACAGTTTTAATCTCTTAGATTTTATTAATAATAAGTATTAACTAGTTTTAACTTTAAGTATTAGTTTTATAGTAATCCCAGGTGTTTTATTTCATTTTTGTTTTTATTTTACATACATATTCAAAAGTGAAAGCAAAAACAAACAATTTTACATATTCGCTTATTTATGGCTTAAATATTTAATGGTTCTCATTTAAATATAAACTTTTGTCACAGATGTTGATTAGATGTTAATAAAAGAAAAAAAAATTCATTTAAAACTAGAAAACATTTCATATAATGTAGAAATAATATTTTTTATAAATGAAAATAATAAGAAACAGACCCACGAGTAACCAGTGGTTATCCAGTAAGAGTGAAGAGCTGTAAAATCAATGTGGAGTAGCTCAGATCAATATTTCAGCTCACATAGTCTTGCAGATTTCATTATTGTCAGATGTCATTATTAGGACTCTAGAGCTGTGGTCTTTCTGAGAAGAGTCGTGTGAGAAACAAACAGGAGCCTTCATCTGTTCTGTGTTTGATGGAGGTGTTGTTGAGATCTCATTTGTGATGTTTCTTTCTCTGGCTGTCCAAGATCTGACTCTGGAGCAGGAGTTTGTGGGTAAACAGCGATGGGAGGATTTATCTGTGCTTCTTACCGTCGCTGATGCGCGGTGTGATCAATAGTGTGTGTGTGTGTGTGTGTGAATGGGCTGAAGAAACGAGGAGGAAAAGACAATTACCTGCCAATGCTCCACTGGAGACTCATCCATTACACAGACGACCTTCACCTGACAGTCATGTGACCGCTCTGCCTTCACTACAACTCTGTCCGCTTCTCACTCTCATCCACAAGTTATATTACTGAAGAAGTTTTGCCGAGACTCTTTTCTTGACCTACGTGTGCCTGTTATTAACTCCTGCTTTCTCTTACGTAATTCTTCTGAATCTTATTGTCAGCACACATCCATGTTGACATTTGTCATGTTATGAGGAGAACGTCCCAAATCTCATCACTTCTTTCACACTTGGGCTGGTTGTGGGAGAAAGGCTGTAAAACTGTAGTACAGTATATAAACCGCATATATT
Source organism: Enteromius unitaeniatus (assembly GCA_032359435.1). Classification (NCBI taxonomy): domain Eukaryota; kingdom Metazoa; phylum Chordata; class Actinopteri; order Cypriniformes; family Cyprinidae; genus Enteromius; species Enteromius unitaeniatus. Next base: position 2,920,777 of record JAUMHI010000035.1, read on the forward strand.
TCTGAAATATATACGTGCATGTGTTTGTTTTTATATATACATAATAAGTATACGCATTACACAAACATATATTATTTAAACAAAAAACATCTATTTTGGGATGCAATTCATTGTGATTGACAGCACTAATATCTCGACCTCCAAAAGAAAGAGGGAGAGAGAAACAGGGAGTCTGTTTTGTCAGAAACGGATGCAGATCTGTGCAGTTCATCACTTGAAAGTTATGTCACCTGGCTGTCCGTCTGAACATCTGTCTTTACAAACAGATCTGTAGACACGTATGTTCTTTTGTAAGAGATGCATGTCTGGTATAAAGATATAGCTCTTAGCAAACGGACTCTGTCTGAAAGCATATTCGTGACGTCAGAGCTCTTTCCAGCCTGAAAAAGCTTGAGTGTTAATCACTGTTCAGAGTGAGAGCTGACTGCAGACGATAAGAGCGGAAACAAGAGTCATCGAAGAGACTGATACCAGCTGATCGATAGATAGATAGATAGATAGATAGATCGATACTGAATAAATACTTACAAGCTTTCCATTGATGTATGATTTATTAGGATAGAACCATATTTGGCTGAGATATACATAACTATTTGAAAATCTGGAATCTGAGGGTGCGACAATATAAAAAATACTGAGAAAATCACCTTTAAAGGGCTAGTTCATCCTAAGTCAGTTCAAAATTAGCCTATGTTTTACTTACCCTCAAGGCATCCTGGGTGTATGAGTTTATTCCTTCAGATGAATCCAGTCGGAGTTATATTAAAAATTATTCCAGCTCTTCCAAGCGCTCGAATGTGAGCAGGTGGGTGGTTTTGTTCAACAGTCCAAACGTAATCAAATAAAGCACATGCATCCATAATAAAACGTGGCTCACATGGCTCCAGGTGTGAAAAAAAGGCCTCCTGTAGCAATTTTTTTTTTTTTTTAAAGCAACATATCTGTAACGATGCGGTCCGTTTAGTGTTTGCGTGTTTGCGTGCTTCTCAGCTGGAGCAAGGAGCGAAGGACCAGGAACTGAGCTTTTAAACATTTAATAATACTTGGAACATGGGAAACAAAAGGCTGACGAGGCAGCAAAACACAGAGCAAAAACACAAGCGTACACACGACATGCAACTTTAACATAACACAAGGAAACACTGAAAGACAAGGGCTTTAAATACACTGAACTAGACGATGGGGGTGGAGACAGCTAGGGGTTCACAGGTGATACAAATTACAAATCAGGACAGGAAAGACCAAATAAGGGCAAGACTAAACCAAACGGTACACAAAGACAGGGGGGAACAACGGAACATACCAAAATTGAACTCAAACACAGACATAGACAGACACGGAACATGACAATATCTCTTAAACTATGGAAATTGCAGGATGTTTTAATAAAACAAAGACCTCTAGTATGCCAAAAGATCAAGGCACATTTGATTTCTCATACCATGAACCCTGTAAAACAACAGCGTAATACAATAAAAAAACAGTAAGTGATTTTCTCCAGTTTAATTTCTTGGATTAACATTAAAGACACTGATGGCATCATAAATAAAGGTGAGTGAGTGAACTAAATGGGTATTTCAACATAATTTTTTATGAATTTGCCCCTCCCCCCATAGCCCTGGGCCCCCAAAATTTTCATTGCCTTTCACCCCAAACTTATGGCAGATTGCCAGAATTCTACCTTTAAAAACATGTTTTTAAGTTTTATGGTTTTAACTTCAATTTACAGTTAAATACCGTGATTGCATTAACTAATATAATGTATTATACCAACCTTTTGAATTACCGAAATCTATTTTGTACCTGTATAATACATGAATCAAAATCATGGTAGTTTGTTACAGTGCACTAGGGATGACCCTTAGTGTAACTACTTCAAATCGGGTCACTTGTAGCAGTTCAAAAGCAGTTAAGCTGCTGCAGCACTTACAGATAGTGAGACAGATAGAGGGAACGAGTAGAGACAAGAAAAGGAAAACTTGCAAGGCTTTCCTCGGCTGACACTGTGAAAATGATGCATCAGTTTTCTCACACCTTATGCTGAGCTGAATCTGTTGTCTTATTCACGAGCGCCAGCCCACAGTCAGATCAGAAACGCACAGCGGGACTCCAGAGAGACAGGCGGGTGGTTTCTTCTGACAGCGTCTCAGCAGGCCGACACATCAGAGCGTAAAGATCGCATCTGAAGCCCGAGCCCCGTCCTGACGTGGGAAACGCTGCCGCGCCTCTGCGTTTATGCGGCATATTGCTGTGTAATTTCCCTGAAAGATGCAAACCTCATGGGGGAAGAGAGTTGCAGCACCTCCTGAACTCCTCTAATGCAGTGCGTCGTCCCACAACGCACCGCGTTCGCCTTTTGGAGGGAAAATGGATTGCGCCTGAAGGGGAATGTGACCTAGCTCAGATATCATCTGCGCATCTCGGCAGTGGGAAGATTGCATCTGCGTCTGTACCACTCGCAGCGCATAAAGATATCTGGCGAGGAGAGAATGAGATACTCTTTCACATTTACTCACCGTTATGTCAGACCAACCTGTATGACTGACTTTTCTTTTTGGACTATATAGAATATATCTAACAAAAATGGATGTTGATCAGCTCTGAAACAGACTAAATAAGTGTCAGAAAGTAGTCTCTATGCAATCTATTGCAAGTCGTCTGAAGTCATGTGATAGGTTTGCCTGAGGAACAGACAATATGCAAAGCTGCATTTGTTTAATTAAAAGTACTTACAAAATCTGCAATGGGTCAAGCTGAATTTTCAGCATCATTATTCTAGTCTTTAGTGTCACATGCTCCTTCAGAAATCATTCAAATGCTTATTTGCTGCTCATAAAGCTTTTATTATTTTCAATATTCAAAACAGTTGTGCTGCTAGAATTTTCTAGGATGCTTTGATAAATAGAAAATGAAAAAGAACAGCATTTATTTAAAATAGGATCTTTTGTAACATCATTGATGTGTTTATTGTCACTTTTGACATGTTTGAAATATTCTAAATAAAAATAAATATAATTGAAAATATTAACAGTCACAAAACTGCTGTCATATTAGCACTAGCAAAATCATATTAGCACTAGCAAAACAAACAAACAAACAAAAAACACTTTATTAAAGTGTTAAAAGAAAATTAAACTAACTTAAAAATAAAACTAAACTGAAATAAAAATACTGTGTAGACGTCTTATTAAAAAAGTAAAAACTACCAATACAGCAAAATGAATGAATTAAATAAAACAAATAAATAAATAAATGACAAAACACTGACATTTGAATGTGCTCTGTTCAAAAACACAAATTCAAAATATGACTTAAACTGTAATAGTCTCAACGATAGTAAGCTCACACTGCAATCAATATAGCGAACAGTTCATCCTACAGATATTGAGTGACATGAGGGTGAGTATATGATGAAACAATTTCATTTCTGGGTGCGCTGTCACTTTAAATATATCATTGAGCGTTCGGAAGCTTTGAACCTCTGTTTCTCCCTATAGTTTACGATTCCTCTCGCAATCTCTTTGACATTCCCATCAAAATATGACGTCTAGGTGATTTGATTCGTCGTATGTGTGTGCTTGTTTTATGAGGAGGCCGCTTCGCTGTTCCACGACCTTCTGCTATAATGAAGAGAAAACTGGAGGATCTTTGCCTGCTTCGGTCACAGCGATATTGAGAATGAGTTTCATGAGATCTCAGTCAAGGCCTGCAGTGACCGAACACAATCACCTCCACTGACTGACCCTGGACCAGCCCGTGATTTACTGCACCAGTCGTTGTGCTGCATTATTGAGGAACCAGGAGGATTATGGGATGTTAACGGTGGGCACAACACCTTCAGAGCAGGACAGTAAAGGGCACAGCAGGAGCCTTGAACGCTTTCTTCATGTTCAGCCCATTTTCTGTCTGCTTTGTTTTGTTGATCGCTCAGTTTGAACAGTGCATCTCATCTTCATACTGTATTATTTCCTGCTAGCAGCAGCTGTTTACCACGGTAACAACTCCAGATGAGGAGATGCCAAAAACGGAAAGTGCTGTTCGCTTCTCTCCTGTTTTCATCTCTCTGATTTTGCTACCAAAACTCGGTGCAATATTCAGACAAACTCCCCTCAAAATAATGTCTCCTGAAGTAGTAATTGCTGTTATTAAATATGTTTATTCATATAAACTATGCAATTTTAGTGGTTGTATTTAGAAAACTGGTCTGTTAAAATGCTATTGACTAAAACTTTCGAAATGTGCTGATCTGAGTTTAACCACTTTCACGCCACCCAAATAAAACGAAGTGCACCTGGAAGAGCATATTTTCTTTCTAGTAAAACATTATGTGGAAAACTAGCATTGCGTTCCATTGTTGACTCCGTTTGGATGAAAGAACCAAGAAAGTGTTTCTCTCAGATGTAATGTGCTTTTATTCAGTGTTTACTAAAACAAAGAGGAACCTCCCGTCAGTGAGACTCCACGAGGGTCACACAGGTAAATGTATGCGTTACGTCTTTATTTAGCGGGAAAACCACAAAACAGCGATTTAAATCAGATGCGGTGCACGGCGCTCTTCGTGTTGAGTTTTTGAACTCTTTGAGCATTTGATACCTCAACGGAATGTTTTATCAAAACCGTGGGCTCATCAGGAGGAGAAGCGAGTCGCGTCGACGCTCTTTGATGTGCGGCGTATCGTGACAACACTGTACGGGGATGCGGGCGACATAAATAATTGATCAGAAACACGGAGAGCTTTAATGGCGGTGCGTTCGCCGTGTGAGAAGCCATCCTGAGAGAGTTTGCAGCGTCTGATGGCGTGCGGTTTGATCTTATACGCAGATGTGAGCGGAGAAACCTTCGTTAGGGAGAGATTTGAGCTGTTTGTTTATGATGGGATGGTGAGATCGGGTTAAAGGGCATTTGAACACTTCAGAAGTGCCTCAAAATCGAGCGTGTGTGTAAATATTAATGCCAGCTGAGATTTCACCAGTGACTAAAGCAGGGACAATGTTAACAACATTTTCAACAGCTCAGCTGTTTTCAAATTGTCTGGCAAGCATAGTTTTTCTAATAAAAAGCTATGTTTTTGTATCTGGTTTCTCTCACTTTTTGAGTAAGCTGTCAAGAAGTGTTGGGATTTCGTGTTTCATTTTAATTAAATCTATCCTTTTTGAAGCAAAATGAATGAGTACAAAAATATGGAGTAGGTTAACTGTGAATGTAAGGCTATCAGAATTGGGAGGCTCTTCTGTCAGTCATCTTGCTTACTTGGCTTTGCTGACACCTGATTGGCTGGTGAGTCTTTAGAGGTCAAATAAAATGCTATAATAGTAGCTCCATTAATTTTGGCTCCACCATAAAGCACACTGTAAAAAAACATTAGACTGGTTTGGTGTGGGATGGAGTGAGGGGAATGTGATATATGATCTTGAAGTTAAAATAATGTGGTACAGGTTAAAAGTTTGCATGAAGCAGTATAAAGGGCTGTTTTGTATGGGTAAAATAAATGGAAGAAAAGTCAACAGAAGACAAACACAAAAAGTTACAAATAGTCGCACCCTCTCTTTTGTGTAAACTAAGCTAGATATAATAATTTTTGTAGAGCACATTGTTGGTTACTGTAATTTTCTATAGAACATAAATGATTTTTTTGTGTTAACTACAATGCATTGGTAATTACTGTGATTTTCTGCAAGACATTGCTGGTTAATGTGACACTTGACGGTGACACTACTTCTTACCGCAATTTTGACTGAAACTACTGTATTCTACTGTGAATTAGTTTAAAGTTCTTTCCAGTGCACAAACACAATAAATTACTGTAGATGTAACATGGATTTGTTTTACAGTTCAAATCAACAAAATGACAATGATTGTGACTAATCGTTTATGTTTCTCAGAATTTATCTTTGGTTTAAATATATTAGTGTCCTGTTTATTTGATGTTATTAAAATGTCTTTTGTCAGTTTTTTTATTTTATGTTTTTGTAATTTTTATTAATTCTAAAAAAGTTTACATGTTTTTTTGTCCAGTTTTAGAGCTTATTTAATTTCTAATTATTTATTCATTCAATACTTTTAGATAAAAACTATTTGCATAATATGATTTTTGGGCATTTAAAGATTTTTTATTCATTTGAATTTAACCCCACTGAAATGTTTGACTTTGATCTGTTCAGTTTGCTGAATGAAATGTAAAAATCAAGTCCAACCATATGTATTGCAGTATACACTATAAAGTGTGCACTGTGCAGTGCACTCACATCCTCTGATCCTCAGCAGTAATCAAATTTGAACATGATTAAGACAGATTTTCGATGACCTTATCCTGGCTAAAGTCATAGTCGAAGTGAACACAAACTGAAATCAAATATTTGAAGTGTAGTATAGGCATGTACACTCCTCGATTACTGATGTCCATGTAAACGTGGTCATTGGCAGAGTTGTATCTGTAATTCAATACCGTTAATCTGGTAGTCTTCGTGTTAAACAGCTGTGCAGCAGATGTTGAGGCGTCTGTTTTGTAGTAGAGTGCTGTAAGTTCAGGACCTTCATACTTGTGTGTTTGGAGGTTGTGTAAGGAGCATGAGGCCTTCAGCTCGTCTGAGAGGCTGAGACGACTCATTAGGATTATAAATAGTATGTGTCGCATCTGTCATCGTATCAATCATGACTTAATGGAGTGAAACCCGGAGAAGGGCGTCACTGACAAGCACGCACTGACATCATCTGAAAAAAGATCTGTCAGGAGGTAAACAACAGCAGAAGCACACGTCAGTCACAAAGACAACATATTCTTATAAAAGCACAACAGAATCAGCAGGAAGGCTCTCATGCCATCACTGAGACTCCGTTATCTGACCCAGACGCCTTTGATTGGTGGGTACAGTGAGATTAAACTGAAGCGTGTGCTGTTGACCTCGCACAATCACTGCTGATCTTCTTTCATCTCGAGCGCTTTGGAGGGTTTGATATAGCAGTGAATTACAGTAGCCTAATTTCTGTGTTGTTGTTTTTTTATTATTATTTATTTCCAATTAAAGGAGTATTATATTATCTTTATGCATTTATTTTATGCATTTATTTATTTTCTTTCACGTTCCAGTAGTTTTATTTTAGCTAAAGGCAACACTAAGTTTATTTAAAGTTTTTACATATTAAATTTTATTTTATATATTAATTAATTTAACAAAAACATTTTAATAGTATTGTTAGTATACTGTTTTAGGTATTATTTAATTTTCTATTAGCGATTTAGCTTAACATGTTTTATTTTTTGTTCCGCAGTTAGTAAATTCAGTGCTTATCTTAAAGAAGACATCATTTCATATTTTCATTTAAATTTTTTCAGTTTTTCATCTGAAAAAACTATTTTTAAAACTTTATATTAGCTATAATTCCAAAGCACAAAAAAAGGGAATTTAATTGCTTTATTTAATGATGATAACCTTGGTTTCAGGCTCCTCTGGTCTTTAAACTCAGCTGTAGATGAACAGTGACACATTTCCTAACTACGACACGATGAGTGATGATAGATCATGTTTATGAGTGTCAGTTTTATAGGTTCTTGCTGCACACCTACAGTGAAATCTTATTGATCCAAACTCCTGCTCCTCTTAACCATACATGTTTCCAGTTGAAACTTGTTGCTACATCATCAAATTAGTCAGTTTGGATTTAGCTTTTAGCGAAGACAGCTGACCTAAATTTCAGGGACAACTTCAGTAAAATATTGAGTAAAGGTTTTATCAGATATTAAGCAGGAGCTGTGTTTGTGTCATATTTAGAATCATTGCATGTGAACGAGTGCAGGTTTGGACCCTTATGTGTTTGTTTTCATTCCTGTTTTACAGATGTTAACGTCTCTTGAATTATTGATGAGGTTCAAACACTCTTCGCATGACAATGTCTGACTTATGCAGATCAGAAGGGATAAAATCTCCATTACTTATATCTCTGATCCACACACACGCTGTCTGAATTTGATGACAGAGATGCATCATGAAGAGCAGAAGTATGTGTGATGCTTTCAGAGCTATACCCTCTTTCATAGATTTGGAGTGGTTTTTATTATTTATTCACATCCAATAACTCACACATATAGTTGTAATGCCAAGCCAGCAGAGGGAGCCCTCGTCCGAGTACTAGCTCAACTCCGCTCCTTCTGCAGTCACTTCCTGTTAGGCCTCTATAAAGCCGATAACCAAACTCTGTGTCAGTGTCCTCTTTAGTTTTCACTTTTTGTTTCAGATCTTAAAATTGAGTATTTTTTTGAGTATTTGAGAGAGAACAATTGGAAGATGTAAACTCTGAGGGGCAAAAAGAATTGTGAGAGGTATGGAATTCTAAGAAAAAAAAAAAAACTATTGCAAAATGTAAACTTAGAATTCTATGGAAAGAATTCAGAATTGCCACATGTACCCAAAACAAATGATGCTCCCAAAATTAAAATTAGTGGGAGGTAGGGATGCAATGGTACAGTGAACCCACGGTTCGGTTTGTATCATGGTTTTCTGGCCACGGTAATGGTTTGGTTTTGATACATCAATATTACTTTACAGTACTGTATGTGAGCTCTAACATAGCGGGAGGTCATTTGCCCTTTCTATTTCAAGTTATCAAGGTACAGAGACGATATTAAATGTAAAAAGTCAAAACACAACATTTATTTTTCAAGGGCAAAAAAAACTGACAATATAAAACGTGAAGAATAAAGCATTAAAAACATTATTCAAATAAATCTTGACAGCAACAAGAAAATACTTTTCTAAATACACCATCAGAACAAACAACAATACTCCCACAAGACGAATCGTTTTTAGTCCCTTTAATGTTCAAAATGAACGAATTGTTCAAGGACGACCCATCACTAGTCTTGAGAAGTTCTGACCATCGCCTGATTGTCTATGCACTTTATACACAGAAAATGCCCATTTTAATTAAAATGTTTAATGCCTCAAATGGGCTACTGAAATATCACGGTTCGTGTGGGTGTATCGAACCGAACGGTTCGATAAAGAACGAGTATCCCTAATGGGAGGTAAACTTAGAATTCTGTGGAAAAACCTGAATTGCGAACGTTAAACTTAGAAAATTGAGTTGTAAACTCAAGGTAGAGTTGGAATTCTGAGAAGACGAAAAAAAAAAACAGAATTACGAGATGAACTTTCTGGGGGAAAAACGTAATAAACAGAATTGTAATAAACAGAAGTGTTTAACTTCTGAGAAAAAAAGCTATTCCCAACCAATCAAAAAAAGTTAGATTGTGAGATGTAAAAGACTTTTATGCATCTGAATTGTGAGAAAAAAAAGCCTTTTTCCAAATGCCTTTTTTATTTTTTGTCCTGTGGAAGAAACAGGCTTTCATAGCAACAGTGCTGTAAGTTGATTTGCATTTAAAGCATTTGTCCAATGATAAACACCTGACAGCTCTTTAGACTGGGCTTCTCCACCCATCTGTTCTTTGGTGGCTCTGGAATTGCTGTTAAATCGGGATTTTGCAGTTTTTGTTGTTGGTGCTGCAGAGGAGGGGAGGAACCTACGGCATGCATGGGCGGCAGAAAATTGCATAATCCGTGCTGTGTTTCTCTGCCTGTGTTTGTGTGTGTGTGTGTATATATGTGGGTGTTTTCCTGGCCCAAAAAATCATGAAGAGAGCAGTATGACTCCACCGAGAAGGAAAACCCGTCCCACACTCCTCTGCTCTTCTCCATCTCTCTATAATCTGTCTTTCTGTCCTCCATCACACGCCTCACATACTTCTGCGTCTTTTGTTTCAATCATTTCTTCTTTTTAAGTAGTTCAACTATAGTCAAGCTGCATCTAAAATGTACTTAGCTACTCTACTTAATATTTGTTTGAGTACACAATAGCCGTCAAAAATTGGGAATAGTTCAATAAATATGGAAATATTATAGCAATTTAATAGGACTGTTTCTATGTGAATATATTTTCAAATGTAATTTATGTCTGAAATGATAAAGCTATATTTTCAGCATCATTACTCTAGTCTTCAGTGTCACATGATCCTTCAGAAATCATTCTGATATTCAATTCAATTCAGATGTACTTGTATAGTGCTTTTCATGATACATATCATTGCAAAGCAGCTTTATACCAAAGTAATGTTTTACAGTATATGTAGTAGTAGTTTGTACATGTACATATGGCATAGATGTGAGATAAAGATCAA
>JAUMHI010000035.1:2938441-2964941 GCA_032359435.1 Enteromius unitaeniatus
AAGTCTAATGTTTATCAGTACATTACAGAAAATAATGAACTTTATCACAATATGCAATTTTTTTTAAAAGGACCTGTGTGCATATATATATATATATATATATATATATTTTTTATTTTTTTTTTATTTATTTATTTTTTTATTTTTTTCAGATTCACTGGTTCAGGGGTTCAATGTAAATCCTCTCAATTCTTCCTGGAATCTTAATTTTTAGCATTTATTTTTCTTTTGAAACATCTGGAAAAATTCTTCATCTCTCTGTGTATTTTGTCATTTCGTTATGTTTCTTGTTTGCGCTTGAGAGACTTTAAATTTGATTTAGGATTGGAAAAACAGTCATCTTTGATAAAGAGATACTGAATGCTTTTATTTTCTTCTTGAGGAAAATCCCAGAATCTTTTATTTCTGTTTGATAAGAGGGCCGATGCATCATAACTCTTAATATTCTAGTGATATGAAAAACCTGTAAGGTAGAAATAGCATCTAAAGCAAAGATCAAGGCTGAATGAGGTGAATATGAATAGATACTGTGTTAAAGTAAATTATACTGTAGATTTAAGAAGTAATGGTGATCATACTCTGTCACCTGTTATCTCTTTTATCCATATCTACCTTCTTTCCATATAAATATAATACTATCTATATAAATATACATTTTATAATATATGTTTGCATATGAAGGTTTAAGCTACATTTTCACTTAAAAAAGAACTTTCAATTTACTTTTCTATAAAAAAATACACATTTAACATATTTATATATTTTGGCCAAAATGTATATATGCATTCATTTATATAAATGTGTTATTACATCATAACACAGATTATGCTGATTACAGCCATGTTGTAGATGAATACTTCAGCAGCTGAATTGTGTGCGCAATTAATAATTCAGTGATTGTTCAGATTGAGATAAGTGTGTGTGTGTGGCTGAAGAGAGAGAAGGTGATGGTTAATGGCCCCTGATAGTCTTATCGTTACCCATAATCCTCTCTTTGTGCTCTCTGAGGGCCCCTGACGATGCTATCACAGTCTCAGCAGCACAGAAAACTCATCCTGATCACAAACACATTCACTCCAGTTAAGAGAAGAACGGGAACTTTACAGCAAAACACATTAGAATGATTTCTGAAGCATCATGTGACACTGAAGACCGGAATAATGATGCTGGAAATTCAGAGATAAATTACAGTTTACACATAGAAGTGCAGCACTGTTGATATTCTGTGTTTAAATTGACGCAGAACAGCTCTTCTAAATGGGTGATCCTTTGTGTTTTGTACCTGAATGGTTTTCCCTCTAGAGGTGCTGAATAGTTTCCTGAGGATCTGTCATATTTTGATAGGAGTGTGGAGATGTGACAGCTCTGAATGAAGCGATAGGCTTTACATCAGCTCCATTTGCATGTAATTGAAGGAGTGTGTGTAAAGCCAGTGTAGCAGATCAGCGCAATCTGCAGGTGACTAACAGGCCTGTCAGGACAGTCAGATTTCTCTAATTCATTCATTGCAATCCCTTTTTACTTGAGTTTGTGCTCCTCACACGGTATCCGAGAACGCAATCATCTTCTGAGCGCTTGCGTTTTAATAGACAACGTGAACAGAAAGAAATCAGCTGCTCTGTCTAACGCTCTATCATTCTATCCGCTGTTGCATGATTGTATCGTTCTATCTGCCTCTCTTCTGTTCTTGAAGTTTAGTATGCAGCGCACTCACCAAGGGTTAAAGAGGTTTATCTCTTCCAGTCTCTCTCTCTCTCATCCGCCCTTGTTCTTTTTCCTCTCCACCTCTTTCCTTTTTTCCTCCTCACCTGAGGCAGTTAATCACAGACGCTAATTGCTGATAATTACTTATTGTTGGCCCAGAAGTGAGTTTCCCCCAAGACCCTTTGCCAGTGGAGTTCTCAGAGTTCCCACAATCCCTTGCTGCTGGACGGGACCTTTCAGGTGACTAATGAACTGAGGAGCAGGATGCCAGTGAGGGATTCGTTATTTCTTGGTTTGTTTGTTTACTTGTTTATCGTTAACCTTTGTGACGGCTCTTCACAGCGACTGCACCTGCATCCCTTGTTTGTGATTTCTGATTATGAACATCTCTACGCCTCCATTATTGAAGTCCAGCAGGTCACCCTGTGTTTTCGGAGTTTTATTTAAACATCATGCGATTCACATTTGTTTGTCAAATCCAACATTTAGGACTGATTTGATTTTTGCATTTGGTAGGTACGCTGGAAAAAACAAACTCTATAGATCAAGTAAATAATGCTTGATAATAAACAATAAATCATAGTATTATGATGTTAAGTCCTGTGCCAGCATGCACTGGAGGATGAATAATTAATATAGTTTCACTGTAAGGTAAGGATGACTTTGTCATATTCTAGTTAGAAGGTATAAATGCTTATTATTTTGATTAAATTTTTTGGACCAATGTAAAGACAATCGTGAAAATTGAATGATAAACACACCACACTTCCTTCTTTTTCTTCCCTTGATTGCCATCTTTAGCAGTGTCTTGGGATTTCCATCAAGCAGGCATTTTGTAAAATTATGTATCTCAGTTGAGAAATACAGATTTCAGCATTATTAGTAATCCGTGTGTGCATTTTCCTTGAAAACAAGCAAGTTGAGTCAAACCACTTAAATATCGTATAACTTATATATCGTATAACGTATAATCGCAATGTGACATTTTTCCCAAATCGTGCAGCCCTATTATGAGTGTAATACAGAGTCAGATTTTTCAATTTGGAAATCCAAACTCCAAATCTCCGACTGCACCGCATGAAACTTCAAACAGGCCGCGACTCGCTTCTCCTTCAGCCACAGCCCAATCATCAGCCTCCCAAGACTTCAATGACAATGGACTTCCAGCCAATCTCAGTGATCCGCCGTAAAACAGCGATTCTGTGCAAATTCCCTATAGATTCTTAAATGATTCTGATCTGATTCTTTGTTTGAGCTAATTTGCTAACACCAAGCTAGAGTTGATTCCTATTATCTGGCAGGTGTGATAACATCATTCACTACGTGAGTCTGATCAACACAAACTAGCAGCTAGCAGGACATTAGCGCGTCCCGTCGTGGTCATTAACCGTCGCTTTCTACACACTGCGTTATGACTCACTGCGTTTCCTCTGTGGGATTCTGCCTCAGTACCTTCCATTTGCTTTCATTAGTGGTATATTGATTGATTTATGTCCTGATTTGACTCATTAACCAGAGACACTTATAAATCTGTGTGGGGAAAAAAATGAAGAACAGAGCAAAAGGTCTTTGAAAGAGAGTTAAAGTTTCTTAAACATTAAGAGAGGTCCAAACAGCTCCTAAGAAAGATAGATGATATTGACGTGGTCTGCCGGCGGACCCTGTCAACAGCGACTCCATAAATCATTTCCACCAGCACAGCATCACATTAGCAGATTTCATATTGTAGCAGGTGCAAACACAAGAAGCTCAGTGAATGGCAAAGTTCATCAGCTCACAATAAACCATGATCACACCTGCTTCTGATGAGCTTTAATATGAGCAGCAGAAATTATGTCAGACTTCCAGCTTGGAAAATCCACAGGCTTAAAATATGTAAATCCAGAAAAAAAAAGATCTGAACAAATATTAATTAAACTTATATAATGTAATGTTTATTGGGTGAAAAATATATTTTTTGTAACTTATCACTCATTTTATTGCTGGCAAATACATGAAGCATTGACATAAATGTCTAATTTTCCCAAAACTGTAATTGTTAACTTTTGCAAGTAATTTGGAAGTTTGTTGTCAGCCCCCCTCCCCCCGCTTCCCCATAAAGTAAGAAATTAATGGTTAAAAAAATTATTATTCAACAAATAGGTAAAGTTTATTTCTTCTTTTTATTTCTTCTTCTTCTTTCATTGATTGATTTATTTTACATTTTTACAACATGCCATTTTGATTTTTTCATTTTTATTCGGTTATACAGTACTTAAAGAATATTTTTGTCATGCATTATTTTTGTGCAAAAAAATACCAAAATGTGCAATAAAAAATAATATCCGATTTTTCTAGAAATGTCCGTCTTAAAAATGATATTTTGTTTAAAATAAGAAAATCATTAAAAATGTATAAACTTACAACATGTGAATATTAATGCTGCAAAAAGTGCTTTTAAATAGTTTTTGTTTGTATGTTTGTCTTTACATTTTCTGTGACTCGTTTTCACAATCAAGCTGCAATTCTGTAAAATGAACTAAAAACTGTAAAACATTATTTATCTACGAAATAAAATCCCTGCTTGCTGCCAGTGGTGGCCAGTAACGAAGTAGTTGTTTTCTACACTGCTGTAAAGAGTGATATATTCAAGCCTAATGAGATGAATGCAGACACATCAATATAAGTGTCTCTAGGTCAAAAAAGTTCATATTCCCTGCTGCTGGTTAACGTTAGCAGTGTGTTTTTTTAAATGCTATGCATTTATCCCCACGTCTGTTTTTGATTAACGGTATAAGTTTTTATATTGTCTATAATGTTTATTCATAACCATACTGAAATATGAATCTATAAATAAAGAAAAAGACTGATAAATAAGGTCTAAATATTGTTATCTGATGCTAATTGTTTAGCTAACAAGCTTGCTAGTGCTAAAGTAGCAGGAGGCTCCTCTAAAAAGATCGATTGGCCGGTGGTTCATTAATGGTCCTATCATCAACCGTGAGGGGAACATATAAATTCGTGAGAAAGAGTATGGTGTCGTGAGTCACGCCATTTCGCTTTCTGCGTCACCTTTAGTCGCCATCAAGTAGAACGACACTTTGGCTGAAATCCCGGGGCTGGTAGCTGGCTCAGGTTGCCCCTCTGCAGTTGCCCGTTTGAATGCGATTGCTCCAGTACGGCGGGTGTGGAGGTTCACCTGATATTACGGACGCGTAATGTCCCTCTGCTGAACCCACTGTTCCCAGAGAGATTGAACAGGCTCTCCACTTTTTTTTTGGTGTTGCCTGACTGGTGAGAGCGCAGATCGTATTTTAGATGACAGATCCGTGACGCCCGTCTATGATTCTTTTCCCTTCTTGATTCTTTTCTTTTCCAGCGGTCTGGTTGTTGTGTGGTGTTTGCCCAAACTTTTTGTGGTGTGTGATATTTTCTGTGTGACTCATTGTATGTCATCCTTTATGGGTTAATTGTGTGGGTGGGATAATTATTATCATTTTAATACACCTGTGATGGTGAATGATCAAATCTGTGTATAATTTAGATTTTCTATTTGTTTCAGGGGCTGAGTGCCCAAGGCAGTGGCAAATCTCTGGTGTGGGGGTTTCGTTCACGTTGACCTTTTTGGTATTCCCATCTCCTGACAAACTCTCGTAACCTAACCATGTGTTCCAGGGTGGCGTAGTCGTGCTATATTTTCAATCTTTTAATGCTCCGCCACACTTAACACAAGTTAAGGTAATTTTTAAATAATGTCCAAATATTTTTGATATATTACATCTGAGGAGAAAAAGAAAGGATGTGATATTCAGGTAATTACAATAATTATCAAAGTGGGAAGTAATGCCCTCTGGGGGCATTTGGCCAAGAGTGTTTACAACACAGACAAGGTTTGAGAAGAAAAAAAAAGGAAAATATTTTTTCCTAATTTATTCTCCTGTCATATATAACGTTCTGTGCAATCTGCAAAACAATAACCTAAGCTCTAAAACACCTTTTTCTTACTGGTGAAAATTAGACAGTCAAATCTGTTTTCTCTGCAGGTACATAAGCTTCATAGTGAACATTACATAATCGTCAATGTGGTCCAATCAACAACAAAAATATACTGTATCTTGATTCCATATAGTGGTTATTATAGGAAAATTCCAGGTATTTTGAGCAGTAAAATTATAAAAAAAAATATGTGCTATATAAAATTGCAAAATAAATCTATCTGTACTTTTTTACTTAAGTACATAAAAACAGAGTACTTTTGTACTTTCACTCGAGTAAAATTGAAAAAGGAGTACTTTTACTTTTACTGGAGTAATATCTTATTGTTTTATTGTATCTGTACTATCACTCAAGTTCTTGATTTGTGTACTTCGTCCACCTCTGCTTGCTGCTGATTGGTCTAATAAGTTCAACATTTCCAGCATATTTATAGTAAATTACAAATGACTGTTTATATTGTTTTAAAGTAATCCATTAGCATGCAAGCTCCCTCAAACCCGAGTCGAACATGAAAAACTCTTTGTCTCTGAAAATCTCTATGTTTCAGGAGTTTGTCTGAACCAGAGCCCGCCAGTCATGTGTATAACTTTAGCAGGCCTGTATTCCAGTGTCTCTCTCACAGTGAACATGTATCTGCGTGCTTTCTTTTGTCTACAGGCTTTAATAAGATGTTTGGCATTCATAGATCCTCGGAGCCATCGTTTAGTAATGGCATTCAGCAGAGCGAAGGTCGCGCTTTTATATTGCCTTCGTTAATTTCCTTTCAACCTGTCTGCGGAATGAATAGCATGTTTTTTAACCTTAAAATGTAATGGCTACTCACATAATATTTGACCTCCCTGATACCGAAGCTGAGAATAAAAAAGCCCTCAGCGGGAGGCGTTTCATGAAATAATCATCAAGTAGAAGGGAACTAATACAAAGGAAATAAAATTGCCGGCGTTTAATTTTCAAAGGATATTCTCTGCTCATTTAAAGCTGCTATTGTGGCACAAACAGGCTTTACGAGGTGGCGAATAGCTGCTTTGTTTGCGAAGGTTTTGCCCGCGGTCGGATATTTGAGCATTGTCTCGATCTCGCCCCCCTCTGCGATGCAAATACGTGTCTATATTCAGGAATCAGCGGGTGTCGGAGGACTCGTCTAATGTGAACAGTCAGGATCAGATGCTAATAAGTTTGGATGTGGCCAAAAATCTCTTCACAATGGCCACAACGAATTAGAAACAAAAGAAAACATTCAAACTGTTGGCTAAATTAATTAATAGCTGTGTGCTTGGTGCCGTTCTTTGTGTCTAATTAAGTGTTTTTAAGGCTATCTTAAAGGATTAGAACCGAGAATTCTGACAGAATTTTGTTTGCAAGCTTTATTGAAATTCAGTTTAAATTTGTTAAATGAGTAAACATTGTTTAGACGCAACAGTAGGCATCCAGAAGCTTTGACTCATTTGAATGCATTTCATACTGCTTTATTTGTGTTTTCTCTCATCTTTGGTGCTCCCTGTAAACCCTGAGCGTAGCTACAGTCTCAGCTGGAGACTGTGTGGAGTGTGTTGTGATTCATTAATGAAGCTAATAGCGGACGTGGTTCGGGGACCTTCGGTGGGTCTGTCCAGGCTCTCCCTGACATCGGCTGGCAGCACTGAGACTGCCGGGCTCCGGGAGGCGGTTTATGCAGCGCTGCAGTTAAGTGGATGTCTTAAGGTAATTTAAAAGCGGTGGGGAGCTTTGGCTAATTACTGCTTCCCCTGATCTGTAATGAAAGCAGAGCAGCGTGAACACACGCTCCGCTAGCACCACAGTCGATAGCCTATAGCCGCACACCAGCAGACCTGGACCTTCTGCTGTGGGAAACAACTCTTCACCTGTTTCTCAGACTGATTCATCCACCAACATGATCTGGAGTAATTAAGCCAGGCTGCCACATGGATGTTTCTACAACTATGTGCACTTTTATGTCCCAGGGGTCTGTTTTTATTAAAAGTAACAGATTGTAATATTTAATAATTATTGTCCCAGAGCCATATGGTCACTCTTAAAACATGAAAATATTAATTATTGCATTTGAATAAGATTTTTTTTTTTTACTAATAATCTTAATTATTGTTTTCTAAATGAAAAGGAATAGTATTAAGCAAGTAAATAAATATTATTAATAAAAAAAAAATCACAACCAACCAATTTTGCCATTAACATCATTTTCCAGACGTTTTAATAATATTAGTTTTTAGCTTATTAATAGTACGTCAGTTGTTAAGTTTAGGTATTGGCTAGGATTAGGTAATGTAGAATAAGGCATTAATATGTGCTTAATTACTACTAATAAATGGCTAATAGTTTTATTTTTCCACCATTTCTAATCATGTTTTTAATTCAGTAGAGTTAGGGGAAATAAAAGAAAAAGAAAGCAGAATGTTTACACAGTACACTTCATCTTTA
This sequence comes from Enteromius unitaeniatus, assembly GCA_032359435.1. Classification (NCBI taxonomy): domain Eukaryota; kingdom Metazoa; phylum Chordata; class Actinopteri; order Cypriniformes; family Cyprinidae; genus Enteromius; species Enteromius unitaeniatus. The sequence goes on from JAUMHI010000035.1 coordinate 2,946,557, forward strand.
AGAAGTTTGAAGTTACTTATTTTGAAAGAAAATGCTTCAGATGTCTTCTGCTCACCAAGATTTGTTTATTTGTTCAAAAATACAGTAGAAAAAAACTACATTGTAAAATATTTCACAATAAAATGTATTTCTCTGATACAAAGCATCACATACGAAAAAAAAGCTGTAAACTTGCAGGCCCTATAATAATATTACAATTCAAAATTCATTCCTATGATGCAAAGCTGAATTTTATACATGATCCTTCAGAAAACATTCAGATTTGCATGTGAAAAACATGATATGGCCCATTATTCTTCTAGAATACTTTGATGAATGGAAAGTACAAAAAAAAAATCAGTTTTTATTTGAAACAGAACATTAAAAAAGACTTGTACCAAGGAATTCAATGATTCCTTGTACCAAGTAGCCTATTGGTCTAAATAAAACACCTCTTACAAAATTTGCGTAACAGTCTTCTATTAGCAGTTGAATGAAACTAGTGAGTTTGACACCTGAGAGTTTATTTTCTAAACATCCACGGGGCTGGAAGCGGCAGTCGTTGAAAAACACCCACATGTGAAGCTGATCTGAACGGACACTCTTGCTAATAGAGCGGCCGTGGTCAGATCTCTGGGATTTGAGGAAAAGCCTCATTTGCAGCCGCTCGACTGAGCTCGGGAGTAATTACGGAGCTTTTAACGTGGGCGGCGGCGAGATTGGACAGGTAATATCAGACCAGCCGAGCCCATGATGCATGTAATCAGCTATTTGAGGGTATAACTCACGCCCGAGCGCGAATCTGCACACTCTCATTGATTATTATCATCAGTTCTGAGCGTAATAAATTACCGAAGCACAATTAGAAGTCAAGCGAATGAATCATTGGATTGGAGGGTTAAGCAAATTAAGAGCTTTAATGAGGCATAAACATTAGCCGTGTTAGAGAAGTGCATTATGGCTCCGTTAAGAGCGACGGCTCTTTATGACATCATAAAGGTAATTAATGGACTGCGATGGGCACGTAACTGGGCCGTGGAGAAGCGAGGAATCATGGGAGAGATTGAGGACACTGTGGTGCTGGCATATGGCAAGCGGTTTTAACGTGTAATCCTTAAAACGTATTAGTATTCAATTTATTGCTAGTACTTTTTAGCTACTGGATTTGTTCCATTGGGTAAGCTGCTAGAACTTTTTCATTAGCTACTAGTGCTTATATTTAGGTACTGTAGACTACTAATGACCTTTTAAAGTGCTCGTATTTATTAGGCTAATTATAAACTAGTACTTATTTCGGTAGTAAGAATATATTTTACTTTTACTAGTATCTAATAAAGCGCTGTTAACTAACTAATGATTATCTAAAAACATCAATGAAACTGGATTATTTGTTTTGGTTGAAGGTAACGATATAAATTTAAGAATAACTGAACTTAATAGACTAAATCAAAGTCAAGAATGATAAGTTGATTCAACTGAACATCATTGAATTAAATAACAGTAGCAGCAGCAAATAACAGTAAATTTGTGCAAATATAGGGCCCCATTCCTATATTTGCCTAAATACGCCCCTGTGTGTCACTATTAAAATAAGCATAATATGTGTTGAAATAAGTACTAGTATCGAGTGAAAAAGTACTAGCAGCTAATAAAAAGTAATTACCAACCACTCAATAAGTACCTAGCAATCTCTCAAAAAACCTAGTATCTGCCCAACAACCTTTCAAAATACATAGAAACTACCTAGAAACCACTCAGAACACCTAGCAACCAACTAGCAACATTCAAAACACATAGCAAATGCATAGCAGCCACTCAAACACCTAATAACTGCCTGTCAACCTCTTATAACACTTAGCAACTGGCCAGAAATGTTTCAAAATACCCAGTAAGAACTCTCAGAACACCCAATAACTGCCTGACATTGTCTCAAAACACCTAGCAACCACTCCAAACACATAAGAACCACCCAACAACCTCAGAGAACGCCTGATAACTGCCTAGCAACCATTCAGGACACTTAGCAATTTCTCAAAAAAGCTAACAACTGCACAGCAACCACTCAAACACCCAATAACTGCCTGACAACTTCTCAAAACACCAAGCAACCACTCTGAACACCTACAAATTGCCTAACAACCTCTTAAAACTCATAGCAACTGCATAGCAACCACTTATAAACCGAAAAACTGCCTTAAAACCTTTCCTAACATCCAGCAACTACCCAGAAGCATCTCAAAATGTCTAGCAACCAGTGAGAACACCCAATAACTGCCTGACATTGTCTCAAAACACCTAGAAACCGCTCTGAACACATAAGAACCGCCTAACAGCCTCTCAGAACGCCTGATAACTGCCTAGCAACCATTCAGGACACATAGCAATTTCTCAAAAAAGCTAACAACTGCACAGGAACCACTCAAACACCCAATAACTGCCTAACAACTTCTCAAAACACCAAACAACCACTCTGAACACCTACAAACTGCCTAACAACCTCTTAAAACTCATAGCAACTGCATAGCAACCACTTACAAACCGAAAAACTGCCTTAAAACCTCTCATAACATCCAGCAACTACCCAGAAGCATCTCAAAATGTCTAGCAACCAGTGAGAACACCCAATAACTTCCTGACAACTTCTCAAAAGACCTAGCAACCACTCCAAACACCTAAAAACTGCAATTCAAAAAATCTAGAAAATGCATAGCAACTACTCAAACACCTAATAACTTCCTAACAACATGTCAAAATACTTAGCAACTGCCCAGGCATGTTTCAAAATACCTAGCAACTACCTAGCAACCACTCAGAACACCTAAAAACTACCTAGCAAACCTCTCCAAGCAACTAATGTAGTAAGACCCGTAACTCTTTAGCACCGCCTGGATAATTACCCTGGAGTGAAACCAGAAAGATTTAGTTCAGTGTGAAGACTGAGAGTAGCAGAAATGGTTTTGAGCGAGTGACAGAAATGTTCAATTAGAGCTGGTGAAAGTGCCGGTGGAGTTTAGTAGAGCAGACGACACATCCACAAGAGCTCAGGAGAGACATGTGATATTTCCCATCTTTAAAGGTCAAGATTAAGCATTCAGATAACTGATCTGAAATGAGACAATCTCCAGATTCGTGAAGTACTTGAGACAAATAGACAGAAGACTCTATATCAGAAAACAAGCGCTGGGCCTCTCGGGATGTAAAATGTGCCCTTCTAAATGAACTGTTCTTGACTTCTCAGAATAGAGGCGGTAAAGTCGTTACTGTCACACACTGATGTGAATTATGCAGCTGAGGTCAGTAATTTCCACTTCACTTTAACCTTCATGCACTTTTGAGGAAGACATTTGAATCCTCAGGTCATCAGAGAAGAAGAGAATGTTTTTTCATTCACGATGAAGATGTTCAGTCTGGGATTTTTACTGCATTACTATATTTTATTATATATACATGTGTATATACATATCAAATTAAATTATATCAATATAAATATATACATGTAAATAAATATTGTATATGTGCATGTATGTATACATACTGTATTATTAACATATTTTAACATACATACATAAACAAACACTTTTATTTTGGACTCGATTTATTGTGACTAATGTTTTGACAGCCCTAATACAATACTCACCACACGCGTTATAGAGTTACTTCCCCCCATCTGTTTTAAACTATTTCCTCATCGTGGTTGTCATTGCAGTGACTGTTAAACATGGTTTTCAGTTCTTGCTGAGGAATTATTAATCACTTGACATTTCGCGCGGGTCTTGCGACAGCATTTATTCACTTTAATTAAAGGTTGAGCTTCTTCTGCTGTTGACAAATGGAGTTGGTGTGTGGGAGTGAAGCTCGTCTCCTGACCTCCTCCTGAGCCCAAACTCACCGGCGGCCAGCACATCTGTCCCAATCAAACTGCTTATTCACTCACAAGTGATGACTCATCAACTTCTGCCAGAGTTGAGTGCAAATGTGATTTCTCCGGTGCGGTGACAGTTTTGCTCCTGTGGGAAGCATCTCTCTGTCTGGAGCGTTTCTCCTGGGACTCGTGTCTCGGCGCTGTGTTTATTTGTCTGATGTCTTGAGTGTTTGTTTGTGTGAAATACAGCCAGGATGAACTTTATTCTGAATCCGTCTGTGAGCTGTGGGATGCTCTTTTGATGGAGGAAGCTTCGTTTTGATGTGTGCATTGCTGTTTCTTTAACTACACACACTTTTATGTCTCAGGGCTTGATTCGACTAACAGATTTACATAGTTTGTGGTGTTTTTTGTTACATAAAGGTCAAATCACATTAAAACAGTTAAGGAAACTTTAGCCATTCAGTTATGGTACTGTTTAGTCGTATAATCGAAAATGACAGCATTTTACATAAACGAATCAGTAGTTTAGTAAATTTGATAAAGTAAAAAATGTACATGCACCTTGAAGAATATGAAAAAATGTTAATTATTTTACCAAAGCAAGAGGGATCCAGCCCAATCTCACACAGATCAGTTCATACATATTTTACAAGATGGCTAATTTGTACGAATTTGTACAACCTCACTCATACAAATTTATATGATTTTTGCCCCCACCATTGGGGTTTAGACAAGTTTTTACATGTGAGGTCGTGTGAATTAGCCACCTCATAAAACATTTAAGAATTGGTCATGGGTCTGTGTTAGAAGGATTATAAAAAATGCATATTATTATTTTTTTAGTACTGACCTAAATAAGATATTTCACATAAAAGACATTTACATATAATCCACAAGAGAAAAATAATAGTTGGACTTATAAAAATGACCTCATTCAAAAGTTTACATCCCCTTGATTATACTGTGTTCTTACATAAATGATCCACAGCTGTTTTTGTTTGTTTGTTTATTTATAGTTGTTCATGAGTCCCTTGTTTGCTCTTAACAGTTAAACTTCCCGCTATTCTTCACAAAATCCTTCATGTACCACAAGTTCTTTTTCCAGCATTTTTGTGTATTTGAACCCTTTCCAACAAATGCCTGTATTGTTTTGAGGACAACTGACAGACTCACACAACTATTACAGAAGGATCAAACGCTCACAGATGCTCCAGAAGGAGGAATTGGAGGAAACAATTTCAGCATTGATTTTAATCCTAAATGTTTCTTGAGCAGCAAATAATCATATCAGAAGGACTGAAGAATCATGTTACACTGAAGACTGGAGTAATGATGCTGAAAATCTAGATTTGATCTCAAGAATACATTACATTTTAACAAATGGCTGTGCAAACTCGGTCTTGGAGGGCCGGTGCCCTGCAGAGTTTAGCTCCAACCCTAAATAAACACACCTGAAGCAGCTAATCAAGCTCTTACTAGAGATGTTAGAAACTTTACAAATTGTAATTATATTTCATGACATCGCAGTTTTTCTTATATTGTGAGCAAAGGAGACTTTACATCTAAATATACTCTTGAGAGTGTAAAAAAAAGTTTCTTTAGAGACTCCACAAGGCCAAAAGTGTCCATAGTTGAAGAAATAGCCATATATATTTACAGTGTCTGTGTGTGTGTGCAGGTGCAGGGTTAATGGGCCGTCCCTCACATATTTCACAGCAAGCTGGAGAAACACTTTACCAATTTCCTTTTCACTGAAGCAGGACTCGGACTGCCTTGTGTTTTGTTGCAGGACAGAATCACGTCTCCCTGTGAACATCTAAAGGGGTCATATGATGTTGCTAAAAATAAGCTTCAATGTTTCAAAAAACATTATTTTCCACATACTGTACATTTTGTTTCTCGTCTAAGCCCCGCCTCCTGAAACAGGTCGATTTGTGTTCTGATTGGCCAGCTATCCAGTGCACTGCAGTTGACTGAATACAACAAGCATTCGGCGAATATGTTATGCCCCTTACCATTACGTGAACACTACAGCGAGAATAACCACATTTCTTTGCGTAGACATTTGAGCAGTGTTATGAACACGCCCCTACTTCATGATGTCACAAAGTGTGGGCACGTTTAAACAAGCTGTTTTGGGGGGATACAAGTCTTACATTTTATGAAGAATAAATAAAAAATCTCTTTGGTTTTGCCACTTTAGTCTTCGCAACTTCAGGGATCTTATCTGTTCACTAACAGCTTGTAACACTCCAAACAGAAAGGAAAACTTGAAATTGCACCATATGACCCCTTTAAACATTTAGTGTCTTATTTTCTGTCAAGGGGAAAACCAGATGCATCAATTACACAATCGTTCTCTTCTGGGACTGTCCATTCTCACACACGTGCTGCAAACCTCTGCAAACGAATGTGTCTTCAGTCAAAATCGGAGCTGTTCACACTTGCTGTTAGGAGAGGCCCTGTTTTAATGAGACACGTACTTATAACTTCAGTCACAGGCTCGTAATGATGCTGAGAATAAAGATTTGTGTGAAAGCAAGGGTTTTTTCAGAAGAGCTGCAGTATGAACTTCAGTTCACAGTTTTCTGTGTGACTGTGATATGACTTTGGGCTTGTGCAGATCTTACATGACGTATTTCCAGTGTTTGGCCCAAGAGTGAAACAGACATTATTTTAGTCTGATCTGATGCATTGTATATAGAGATGATTCATATGTAATTTTGAATCCTGATGTGTTTCTGAGATGAAGTAACACTGAGTTGCATGGGTAACCTAAATCATATGGATACCAGATAGAAGATCATACCAAACAGTACTAAACCACAAAGCAAAATCAGAGGAACATCCTAGAAAACACACAGCAATGTTTAGAATATTCAAACATGAAGCCACAATAACTTGTGCAGAAGGACTCGTCAGATTCTCTCTATTGATCCCGGTCTACTTGTGCTGAATCAAATCCTTGTTTACTCTGACAGAAACACCAGAAAATAAACACCATCACAGTCAAACATGCACACACACACACACACTTTATCTCTTCTTTGGTGCAGAATTATAAATGCTGCCTGTAATTCTCAGTAAAGCTCCTAAACAACAAGAAGCTGACATAAACTAAAATAATTGAAAGTAGGAATACTATAAATATATATATATATATATATAAATAACATAAAACATAATGATTAAAGCTTAACATTAAAATAAATGTAAATAAATAAATGTGATTAAAACTTGCAAAACCCTGGCTGGCAACTATCAACAACAACATGGCATCATGAGAAAATATGTATTGGGAAAAAAAAATGAAAATAGTTTAATATTTGTCTCTTCTGTACATTGAATCGCTGATTTCCTCACTGTATGTGTTGCTGATGATCATGAGAGGAAAACGCTTACAGATCTCTGTCACTCTGAACACACTGCACATATAATCACCGGGGTAATCATGACACACTTGACGAGCATCACACACACTCCAGCTACTCAATGAACAAATCAGCTCAAGCTCACAGCTGAATGGACTGAGATTGAAGATGTTCCTCAGCGCTTCATCAGCCTGTTGAACAATCACAGGCTTTTACTCCAGTCAAGAATCCTCCAGGGTCATTCCTCTCATCTCAGGGTGTTTAACAGAGTTTAACTGTCTGTGCTCGACTTCATTACACAGTTTAACACAAACAGTGACGGTAAATGCCACAGGAGCAGCTGCAGTGTGTGTGTGTATTTGATATGGTTCTCTGATCTTTTTTTGCTTGACAAGTAGCAACGCAATAGAGGTTGTGCATGCATTTTACAGTGTTTTACAAAGTAAAAGAATAGTTGATCATTTTAAATGATTTATAATTGCTTTTTTATATCCTCTTTTTTAATTTCAGGAGTAAGTGAAATTGGTTGCAAATGCTGTTTGATGTGATAAAGTCAGCTTTATCACATCTTCCATAAAGCATTAGGCCTAAACAGACTGTGTTCTGCTCGTGAGCGGAACGTGAACTTGTTGAGAGATGTTAGCGTTCCCTCACAGAGAGTTGAGGTGAAACCGAGAGGAAAATAAGGAGAAGGACAGAGTAACGCCCACTCGTCCATTAGTTAAACCGCTGAACGCTTCCATCATCTGCTTGAACAAAGTGTGAGGTGGAAAAGGCGAGAGATTGGGGCGTTGAACGCACATCAGTGATGGATAGAGATAGCAGGCCACCGCCTCTCCCTCACTACACCATCTGTTCTCCTGCAACCAAGAAAAACACCGGCTTTGTGCGGAGAAGTGGGCGGCATGACCACAATCTTAATATGAGCAATGGAAAATATAACAATATACTGTAGCTATTTTTACTGGATGTTCAATGAACATATGGTATATACATATTAACATCTTTAATGACTATTTGTGGTGAACAAATGAATTGTGCATTTTAAATCTGATGGCTGGATGAAGGACCAAATGACAGAACATGATAGACAATGATCTGATTGATGGATAAAACAAATGATAGACAGAATGATAGATGGATGAATGGATAGATAGATAGATGGATGGATGGATGGACCAACTGATGAGCAAAAGATAGATAGAATGATAGGTGGATGGATGATAGATGGATGAATGGTCAGATAGACAGAACAAATGGTGTATGGATGATGGATGGATGGACCAAATGATAGAACATGATAGACGATAAACTGATTGATAGATAAAACAAATAATAGATAGAATGGTAGGTGGATGAATGAATGGATAGATAGAACAAATGATAGAACATAGTAGACGATTGATTGATGAATAAAAGAAATGATAGATAAATAGTTGGATGGATGGATGGATGGATAGAAGGACAAATTGATAAATGGATGGATTGATAGACCACATGATAGGACATGATAGATGATGGATTAATGGATGGATGAAAGTATAGATATATGGAATGATAGATAAAATAATGAATGGACAGATTGATGGCTGATGGATGAAAAATAATGAGTAGGACAATGGACATAACAAAGGATAGATAGAATGATGGATGGATAGATGGGTGGATGGAGGGGTAGATAATAAATGATGGATGGATTTACTGGTGGATAATAAATAATCATCAGAAATGCAATTGGATAGGATGATGAGTATAACAAACAACAGATAGAATGATGAATGGATGGATGATAGATGGATATAATGAATGATGTGTGAATGATAAATGGATGAATGAGTAAAATGGATGAATTGATTGATAGATAGAATGAACAACAGATAGAATGATCAATGCATGGATAGAACGAGAGAACGATAGAACAACAGATAGATGGAATGATAGATAGATAGATATATAGATAGATAGATTCATCAGTCTATCTCTGTCAGTAATGCATTACTGAGCCCAGTGTGTTTAGGTTTGTAAATCCTCAGCTCTGAAGGCATATGCAGCTCATTATGACGCTGTGTGTGTGGATTATACGTGTAGATCATCACAGTAATCACAGCACAACAGCCTCTTTCTGACCTGCTGTCATTATTTATCTTCAGCGACACCATTCACAGTCTCACTCGCTTTTTTGCTCTGAGCAAATAAATGAATAAGAGCGTAATGGGAAATGAGGGGTCGCTCATCAGATAAAGAAAGAGATTCTCTCTGCTTGGTTTTTGTCTGGAATGACTGCATAGAATACAAGCTTTGTCCTTATTTAATCAGGAGTTTGTATGTTTATGTAAATCCTACTGAAAAACACATTAGTCTTTAGAAAACCAGAATCTGCTGCTTACCAGAGTAAGATAGATATTGATAGCTAAATAGACAGATTATTTTCCTGAAATATGCCTAAGATTCTTTTTATTTAACACATGCACGGTATGTATTTTTTTTGTTTGTTTGTTTGCTTTTTTTACTCTTCCTGCTATACTTATATGGCTGACCTTCAGTGCATTGTGGGATATGTAAGTTACCTTGGTGGTATGTTGTGTTGATTTGAGTCCCCGGGGGCCATTTGTCTGTCAAACGCCAGTAAAATGTCTGCATGTTTTTCACGCATCAGCAGAGTGACTTTGGTGTGACCTGGCAAATTCGCCCATCATTAAAAGCCAGAGAAAGTTTAAACTGTCGGCGGCTGTGTCTTTACAGAGCGCAGGGTCCCAGAAGAGAGTCTGATCCCAGACCCTCGTCCTCCTCGCTGGATAATGGCAGCCTTTAGGTCACCTTGGTGTCTTGCTCCACGGGCAGCAGACGGACGGATTAGTCCAATTCCATATGGATTCCCGCTCGCCGTCTGCATTTAGAGCTCGACACATTATTCAACATTGTGAAGGAGTCATCAAAGTAATTTCAGAATGTTGACCACTGACCAAGTTTTCCTCCTTTCAGCTAGGTTTGAGAGGAGTTTGTCTTATTATTTCCCTAAGGGAATACTTTCATGCTGCAGCTCATTATTAAATAAATAATATATGCTGTTTCTTTTCCAGTACAAAGTATTTCATTTCGCATTTTTTTTTCTTAAACAGGCTGCTCCAAAACAATCAGTGTCGATAGTGAACGAACGAGCCAATTTCCCCTCATTAAATAATCTCTCCAGCCATCCTCTCTAATGAATAACAGATGTGCTCTGATCTCTCAGGAGGGATTTGGACGGAGCGCCAGTCATCAAGAGACACAGAGCTGCCAAAACCAAACACCAGTGACCAACAGCACCGCAGAAACTCACTGGAACATCTCACTCTGCAATTACATCTCATCTATCTGTTTATCTATCTATCTGTCAGATATATATCTATATATATTGTATATATCTATCGTTGACATGTTCTAGTGTTCAGTTCAGTTAAATCACATTTGTTTGATTTTATTTTAATTCTACTCCCTGACATACAAATTTGAATTATAATTTTGTTTTGGTGACAGTTGGTGGTGATGGTGTTGTGGTTGTTATGGTGACATATCAGTGGATAGTGTTGTTGGTTGCTATAGTATTCATGCCTTTGGTTGTTATAGTGACAGTATTGGATATTTTCGTTATGCTAATAAGGTTGTGGTTATGGTGACAGCAGTGGATGTGTTAATGGTTGCTGTAGTAACCACATTTGTGATTGTTATGGTGACACAGCTGTGGATGGTGTTGTCGGTTGCTGTGGTGATAGTGATGTTTTGTTATGGTGGCAGCAGTGAGTGGTGTTGTTTGTTGCTATAGTGATGTTGTTGCAGTAGTTATGGTGAAAGCAGTGAAAGTTTGTCGTGATGGTGACACCGTAGTGATGGTGTTGTGGTTGTTATGGTTACATATCAGTGGATAGTGTTGTTGGTTGCTATAGTGATCATGTCTTTGGTTGTTATAGTTACAGTATTGATATTGTTGTTATGCTAATAAGGTTGTGGTTGTTATGGTGACAGCAGTGGACGTGTTAACGGTTGCTGCAGTAACCACATTTGTGATTGTTATGGTGACACAGCTGTGGATGGTGTTGTCGGTTGCTGTGGTGATAGTGATGTTTTGTTATGGTGGCAGCAGTGAGTGGTGTTGTTTGTTGCTAAAGTGATGTTGTTGCAGTAGTTATGGTGAAAGCAGTGAAAGTTTGTCGTGATGGTGACACCAGAGTAATGTTGTGGTTGCCGTGGTGACCGTATCTGTGCCGTATCGGTGACAGCAGTGGATGGTGTTGTTGGTTGCTATGCTAATAGCGTTGTGCTTGTTATGGTGATAAAATTGGATGTGTTGATGGTTGCTATGGTGACCACACCTGTGCTTGTGATGGGTTGTAATTGTGATGATTTCATGTTGTTACTGTGATACAGTAGAGGATGGCGATGGTGTTGTTAGAATTGAATTCTGTCTGTGGTGTTTCCCTCAGCCTGTGTGAGTGTGTGTGGCGCCCTGTGCAGTGTGATGAAGTCGTTAAGAAGTCATTAGGAAGCCATTAAGATTCATTAAGAGAGCGAGGTGGTGGTGTAGTACAACGTCGCTGTGTTCCCAACGTGGAGGAGAGACTGTTAATCACACACTTTATTACTGGCCTCTGAGTTACAGAGTAAATATTACTCCAGTGAGATCAATGAGAGGCCATCCTAATGAAACACATGCCTTTGTGTGGATAGACAACACACTCGCACATCACTGTCATCGTCTCTGCAGTAATAAAGCTGAGCGTTCATTTGCGCTCTCATTCTGTCAAAGCACTCGCTTCGGCGTAATCCTTGAAGAGAGACATTTTGAGACACTTCCTATCAGATATGTGTGTGTGTGACAACTACTTCTAAAGAGTGTCTGACGACATTTAAAACCTGTGTTTCAATGAAAGGAAGGGATTTTTGCATGATTTTTGTGCTTCTGCTGTGTTTTATTAAGACTGACAATCAATCAAATGGTTTAATTGAGTAATTTACATATTATGGCAATTAATTAATATCATAAATCACAAATGATCTCACATAGAGTATGCACCCTTTCCTATATTTTCCAAAAGTATTGGATTAGCGTTATAATACATTTCTGTTCCCAGTTTTGTAGTATGGAAATCAGCAGCGCTTTTGATGGAAATGGGTGAATAAATACTAAGTCTGTTTTGTTACTGTAGGCTGAATTATTTCATTTATGATCCTTTAATCTTGTGAAATGAGTTTAATTAGGATTGGGGTGCAGTCGAGGGACTTTCTTAAAGTGCTGTAATGACTCATCGCTGTGCATTATGGGTAGGCAGGCTGACCTCACACTGACACCTTAAGTCCTGTAGAGATGTTCCTGAGCTCTGTAGCCGTGAGACAGCAGCACTTTAAATTCTCCTCATCCTGATCTCAGCGTGACCTCTGAGTCGAACAAGTCTCAGAGAGAGCGGGAGAAACAGGTGTGAGTGGAGGTCAGGGGTCAGCTCTGCTGCTCAATACTGTAAAGGTCAGCAGGTGTCGTGATGGATCTGAGCATGTTCAGGTGTGTGTGTGGGTGTTAGTTTACATACAGCTCCTGTGTATTTGTATGAGCTAATTCTCACTTCATGCACAATTCATACAAAAAATAAGATGCCCTAGTTACCTTTATCATAATATATAATTGTAAAAAGCAGCAACATGGTAAAGTTAGGTGAAGTATTATCTAAAAAACAGCCTTTTTGCTTTTTGCCTTTTTTTCACCATTGCATAAGTAAAATATGGGCCATATGGGATTTTTACTGTTTTTTGAAAAAAAAAATGAAATATGTATATTTATACTTAATTATATTAAAACTTTATTATTATTATTATTATTATTATTATTTACTATTCTAGCAGACATAATATAAATAAAGTACAATTTAACATAAAATGACTGACATTTTTATTAATGGTTATTATTTTGGGCCATTTCTGAGACCTCGTTCTTGAATCAGGCATGTATGTCTTTTGCTGAGCAGAAGACAATTCTTTTAAAACATTACAATATATTACGGATCCCAATTTGAACAATTATGTGTGAATGTTCTAAGAACTTTATTAATAGAGCTGTTGGAATTCTTATTATCATTAACGTTCAGAACAACAGTAAAATTACAATACTAATGTCTTGTCATTGTTCGGTAGAATTTAGTCTGTCTTTTCGAAAAACCGAAATAACTTCAATTTCAGTAGCTGAACATTCAATTAATCCCTACCTACGTAACATTTCATTAAATGAAGTTCGTAAAAGATGTGATGGTGCTGACAGGTCAAGAGGTTGTGTCGCTGAGGACTGTTTGGTCTGTTTGGTTGTGACTGCTTAGAGTTTTGCCAGGAGAAGCAGGATCTGTTGAGTTCTTCACTTCTCCATGTGCTGGTTTGTGGTTTGGAGAGGTCTTCTGTGCCTGTGGAGTCTCTCTCTGGTGCTGTCGTTCGGTTGGCACGACTGGGCCATCCGCTGGCCAACAGCTGTCTTTTCCGGCCGTGTGATGCTGGCGTAGAGAGAGGCTGGCAGTGAGGCCATCTCTCTGCTGACAGCAGGCACAGAGGACGACACAATGCTTTACTCCACACAAACAGTTTTGAAGAAAGAGAATAAGAATAGTCTTATTACTAAAGCATAGTAAACAATCATTATTTCTGGTAAAGGAAGCACTTTGTCACTGTAGTTTTGTTTTCATTTTTATTATTTTTGTTTTAGTTAATAATAAGAAGAAAAAAAACGCTGATTGGCTAAAGGAAAAGTTCATCTAAAAATTTTTATTTTAAGTACATGTACTCACCATCAGGCTATCTAATATGTAGATCCATTCATAACACACATTCCTCTGTGGTGGATGGGTGCCGTCAGAATGAGTCCAATAAGCTGATAAAAAAAACATTTATGACCAAAACTGACACTTTTTATTCACACAAATAATAAAATAAAATTACTTGCAGAATACCATGTTATGACTTCAAAACAATATTAATATGTTGTTAGATTTGAAAACTGGTGCTTTTGAATTTTAGCATCACACATATCCATAACTATCCTGTGTAAAACGTTTCGACAAAACAGTTCAAATCTGCGTAAAAGGAAGGTACGTAAAACAGTTCTGCACAAAAAGTGCACAGAAGTACATATTTTTCATGAGACCAGGTTGTATAAAAGTCACTATGAAAGACACAAATAAAAAATATTTATTATGATAAACATACAGTTGATTAGTCCAAATATAGCAATTTAAATAGCAGTAAAGCAATAGCAGTAAAGTTCAGATAATCAATTGATTATTTCATAATAGATTTAAATGTGGCTTATCTAGCTGTGAAGACGTGTCCATTCTTCCTCCATATTTGTGCCCTCTGTAATTGGACAACTTTAAAATAATAGGGTATTAATAAATCAAATAACCTGACTGCCTCTCAAATTAATCTATTTTTTGAATAGCTGAACAAATAAATAAAGCCCCTTGATATTTAACACAAACTTTTTTTATGACCTTCCACTTCCTTTTTTTGCTTTTTCCATCTGTCACAACACAGCTTTATTTAGATTGCGCTGCTTTTACAGGATCTTGCATGTCATTTAAATATAATTTAATTAATTAGCGGTGTTTCTGTGGCAGTGTTGCTTTAGAAAGCCGCAGAAACTCAGTGTCTAATTAACATCTGCATCAGATCTGCCTGGAGCTGTAAAAACAGAGACGTGACCCAGGCTAGACCCAAACTTTTTCTTATTTATATTAGATTGACACAGTATTTCATAATATGAAGAACATGTTATTCATTTGTCATAAATATTTTGATTTTGAAAGAATAGATCACTCCGAAATTAAGATTTGACACCCCAAAAGTAGGGTTTCGTTCTGACGGCACCCATTCACTGTAGAGCATCCATTGATAAACAAGAAATGTAACACTACATATCTCCAAATCTTGCATGACCTGAAAGTGAGTGCATTTCCAGCAATGTATAACTTTTTTGAGTGAACTATGCCATTAATTAATTGGGTTATATACTATATGGATTTTACAACTGTTTGGTCACTAGCTTGTGGTTCATTCTGTTAGTGAGATTTGAAATGATGTAAAACTGCTCCTTTCAGATCAGGGATGAGATGAGATGAGATGAACACACTCAAAAGCTGGAGAGCTTTGGGAAACACTTCATTTCTCGGTTTGAAATGATCCTCCGGTTGTCTCCCGCAGGGTTTCGAGTTGAAATCAGGGTCTTATTTTCCAACGGAGTGTTTCAGGAGCGTGATTTAGAGCCGCGTGCAGCTTTATGCTAGTGTATTTTTAGTGTAGCGACTGATAATGAACATTGACTCCCACTGACTCTCTACACACCAGAGACAGAACTGGGGTGGCTAATTAACGCCTTGTGTAATTTCTCTGACCAACCGTGGAGCAACAGCGAAAAGACGAGCGATAAATTAGCCGCTGATTGACTGCGAGATCTTCACTCGGCGCCGTGGGAAACTCTTTATTCTGCTCCAAGGTGAAAAAAACGGCCACATGCTTTGACTGAGATATCTTGAGTTTTTACTTCAGCTCAGATGTTTCTGTTTCTGGTGTGTCTGTCTTTGACAGTTTGCGGTTTTGTGGAGTGAAACACTGTGTGGTGTGTTTGATCGAAATGTCAGCTTTAATGGTGTGTGTTTGGAGGCGAGGCTATCTGTTTTATTTACTTATGGCAGATAAATAAGATATGATAATGATAATGATGTCGATCACATTTTGAACACTAACACTTTTATGAAACCAGTCAGGACATGGCCTTACACACACACACACACACATATATATATATATATACACACACACACACACATACATACACACACTTATTTTCTCCCTCTGGAATTATATTAGTTATATTTAGTTTGTTATTTGTTTATAAATTGAGTTGTAAAATACAAAACATTATGCTTTAGTGTCTTCTTGACAGTGTAACAAATAATAATTAATATTTTATTAAATAAAAATACATATTTTCATTTATTATTTTATTTGTTGTTGTTTGTGTGTGTGTTTGTGTGTATTTTAAATAATTTTTATTAAAATATAATATTATATATATTATATATATAACTTTTTAATTCTTTTTTTTTCATTTACAGTTTCCCTGCAGGGTTTAAAGTTCAAGGAAATCGTTTGTCGTTTTGCTGTCTTAAATATATCTGGGGTTTTTTCAGCATGACTCATTAGGGTTGTCCTCAAAGATAAAATGTTTTCATATTTTTTATGACCCAATCAAAGCCTAGCACTATGACTAGCAATAAAAGAGCTTGAAATCAATGGTGGTGTTAAAACGTCATATGTTTGTTTTAGACGCTCATTATAAACATTTACTTGAAAAGCTATTACCTCATCAGAGACGAGCGGGAAAAATCAATGCACTTCTTATAGATACAATGAAGGACTGGACATTTAATATAGTGAACGTCATCATTCTGCATAAATCAAACTGATGTAATTTGATCTGTAATATGAGATCTTATTCTTGTAAAGCCTTGTGCTGGATTGTTGCTTGGATTGGTGCTTGCCATATTATTTGACATGACTGAGTAAAAGTCATGACAGACAGCCCAGCATCACTGCTCCTTGTGGTCTGGGATGCTATATATATTTATTTGTGTTGCGTATCACATCGACAAGCTAATATAAACATCATTGAATGTCTCTTAATTAGTACCTTATAATTTTGCTAGCATTATTCAACTTTGTTCAGTACGCATCAGCTGTTAGTGAGCATGCGTCAAGATCATTTTGCCAAATGATTGAATGAATGAATATGGATCATGAAATTTGTCTCAAAAATCATATAGTGTGTATCCAGCTTTAGTCTTCAGATGAAAACAGCAGCCCAGAAATCGTTTCTTGTGTTTATTGATCGTCCAGATCGATTGGCGGCTGTTGTTGTTGGAGCAGCTATTTGATCCTATTGGATAATCATCTGAGAGATGGGGGTCTTTAGAGTCACATGATCGAATCGATGATACAGCTATCAGGAAAAAAGTCAAGGTCCATTTGATGAGAGTCTTGATGAGAGGATTACTCACTATTAAAATTAAATAAAAGAAAAGAAAATAAAATTAAATAAAATAAAAGAAAATAAAAGAAAAAATACATTACATGACATTACAAATAAATAAATGAATGAATGAATGAATGAATGAATGAATAAATACATTTCTTGCTGGTAGTGATTTTATAGCTCTTTACTGAAGGTATGTTTTTTTCTGTTTATTTTTTTAATCAGTAGAGGTCATTTGCAAATTAGCATAATTGCTCTAGCCTCCCTAAATGTTAATGAAGAGCATATTTTAACCTTCTGTTGTAAAGACTGATGTGAATATATGAATATACAAATAGTGATGTTGATAGGTTTGTGTTCTCTGTGACCGTCCTGCACGAATCCACGCAGGAGTCCCGTTAATATGGAAAAATAATGTGTTTCCCCACAGAAGGACCCTGGTTTCACACTCACTGAGATGCTGTGAAACAGAGAGTGATCAGTTCCATTCAGTTATAGACCACGTTCACTGACTGTACTTGGTTGTAAATCCCAGAATGCATTGTAATAGGTTCAATAGGTTCACCAAAAAACACGTTTTTTGTTTTTTTTATAGTATTTTTTTATTGTGACATGTAAATAAGTTTGAGCTGCTTTCAATGAAAAAAAGTATTCATATAAAATAATAATCAAATATTAACAATACAAATGTTACTAAAATGTATAGAATAAATAGAGTTACAGTTTATTTAAAGATTATTTGACCAAATATGTGTGTGTGTGCTGTTTATTTGATTCAGTGTTATTTCTTTTCACTAAAACATAAAATAGCAACATAAAATTATTACAAAGAATTTCATAAATGGAAATAAAGCTGTACTCATAAAAATTGTATTGGATATCTAGTATCTCTCTCTCTCTCTCTCTCTCTCTCTCTCTCTCTCTCTCTCTCTCTTTAAATTGATTGATTTCAAATATATTATATATATTTATATAATATTAAAAATGAATAATAATAAATATAAATAATAAAATAATATAAATAATATAAAATGACAAAAGCAAATAAAAGAAATGTGATACTAAAACATCACTGGTATTTTTTTTATTTTATCATCACTGACATACTAGTATAGTTATTTTGTATCTATA
>JAUMHI010000035.1:2966198-2980752 GCA_032359435.1 Enteromius unitaeniatus
TTTTTGGTTACACTTTTTAAAAACATATTAATTGTCCACTGCATACTTAATATTTGGTCATTATTTATTCATCCTTAACTTGTTCCTGTATAAGTTTCTATGCTATATAAGTCAGTGGCTCCCGTCAGGTCTTTGGTCATCAACAGTCTTCAGAATATCGTATTTCATGTTAAACAGAAAGAAGAAACATGTTTGTGGATGCTGAGTAAATGATAACACAATTTCAATTTTTGGGAGAACTATCTCTTTAAATGCAATTGGCACATTATTTTAATCAGTCATGAGTCAAGTATCATGTTCATTATTTATGCTCCATGTGAAGTTGTCGCCATGCAGATTGATGCATATACATCCACTCATGAAGGTCTCTAACAATAGGATGCTGTCTTAGAATGTAACTCCCTATGTAGACAGCAGACGACAGGATTCAGAACACATCCAGTATGTGTTTCTTTTGCTGCTCATTTCTGCTTCTCATTGGAGGAGATTGAACAGATTGAGTTTTATTTCTTCTCCGACAGACTCAAAACTAGTTTGAGTCGGTCTAATGATCTGCATGTCTAATTTAGACACAGCCTTGAAAGTTTCTGGCTTCTTTTCTTTTCTCAGAGAGCTAATGAGTTTAGCTCCCTGGACGGATATGCAGATTTAATTGACAATTGGCAGGCAGATTGCGAACGAATCACTAAAAAAACATGTTCGCTTCCCTCGAGGCGACAGCATTATGCAACAACCTATAATATAGAAAAAATATATAATATAGAAAAACTTGTGAGGAAAAGATGCTTGAATGATAAAGTTTATGAGTTAGAAGATGAATGAGTCTGAGAGAGAAGATCTGGACATTCATAACCTCATACATCTGTCATACACATATATTATGAGTGAATTAATAAATATATGTTTTGTTAAAAAAAAAAAAAAACGGCATATGAATAATAATCTGAAAATCTATTTTGTAAAAATTTACAGTTCATTGAGCTTTTCGATACAGTCAATAAATAAAGTAAGGTAAAGTAAAATAAAAAAGGTTGCATGTGTTTTGTAAAGCCTGACTTACAAAATTATAGTAAAAAAAAATAAAATAATGGAACAGTTTATTGAACATATTTAATTTAATTTAATTTAATTTATAAAATAAATGAATCAATAAATATATTTTTTTTATTTGTTTTGTAAAACCTGGCATATAAATAACAGTCAGAAAAAAATATTTTCTAAAAATAAACAATTTATTGATCATTTTCATATAAATAAAATTAAATTGAAAAGGTTGCTCATGTGTTGTAAAACCTGACATTTTTAGACTCTACATTCTATTAAAATGTGTGCAGGATTCTCTATATTCATGCTCGGTCACTCACTGACCTCTGGACATCAGGAGTGCTGTTAGTATTCTGATGACCCTTGATTGATACGGGACTTTGCTTACAGGGCCGAAGAGTCACGCTCCTGCTGTCACAATCAACTTCCCTGCTTGTCTGCTTATAAAGACATGCTCGACGTCAGCTTTATGTTATTTCTGAATCCATCAGTTCTTCAGTGACCACAGGCTCCCAGCCTTTTTTCAGCTGGACCCCTGTGAGCTCAGTCATTATAACTCCGGATATTTTAGCCAGTGTTATCCTTTCAAGAGTTTTAAATGAATGGAGGTTGAACACCGCCGCTGGTTAAAGGTCATTTCAATTGCAAATAGCACATTTTAACAGCAGTTTTAAAACCATTTTGGTGGTGGCTTGTAATCTGATTTACGGTTTTATGATTTTATTTATTTTTTTTCAACAGCTTGAGATTGATAACAATAAGAAGTGCTATGAAACAAAGCGGATGTTTTAATAATTGCAATAACTGTCTTAGATCTATACATATATATACTGTATAATGAATCACCCTCGACCATGGATTTAGCTTAATCAATCAATTCACTAAATTCCACTAAATGAATGGTGACTAATAGTTGTTTTGGCTTGTTTTAATGCTTGTTTTGTTTAAATTGAAGTCATTTTAGGCCCCTTTGAAAGGTTTCTAAGGACCTTTTAGACTGAGCCATAATTAGGCTACATGATTATTGATATCAATATTCTTTGAGTCTTTATTATCTCGTCATTGAATTACACCAACAATGAACAGAGTTCCTAATCCAGAGTTGCTAATGGCTGTTTCTGGTCAGAGGATATTGCTCAGTTTGATTTGTTTATGTCATTTTTGTTGGGAAAAGTTTCAGGCTTTTTTACACAGATAAGCACATTCGGAATCAAAGCCGGTCTAATTGTACCTCAGAGTGCTAATAAATACACATGAATAATGAGCTGAGACATGAATAATGAATACGCTGAGCAGGACAGAACTGGCTGACACTCAAAACTCCTCAAAATTACAGGATGGGAGCGGACGGCCCATTCGTCCAGAAACAGTCCAGTTCTGTGGAAATAGATTGAGCCGGATGAAGCTCACCCGCTGTGTTAGGAGCGTGAGGAGAAACCAAATAATGATGCTGCAGAGTCATGTTTGCCTCACATCATAACAAACATGACTTTTCATGACCTCTTGAAATATTACAAAGTTGATTTGTAGACACAATGTAACTTTTCAAGCACATAATTGCACAGTACGGACAGAACATCTGCTAAAACAAAACAAAAATCATCAACTACAAGAACTATTATGTCATAACGTTTGAATTTTATTAAATATGCTACGAATGTAACAGGTATTGCACAAACTAATCATAAACAAGCAGTATAAATACATTACAAACAAGTCGTGTCACATTCCAAGTCTTCTGAAGCCATACAAAGTCTTTATGTGAAGAAGAGAGTAAAACACAAGGTTTTAATCACTAAAAAAGACCCCCTCTGTTAACACGCTCACGTCTCATTCACAAAACATACTCCCGTCCCGTAGCATGACTCAGTCACACAAGAGCCAATAGTATTTCATGACAGCATGACAGCAATCGATCACGAGACATGCAAGAGCCAATGGCATTTCACAACCAACGTTGACGTAAGGATTCTTGTAGCAGCATTTTTTTTTATCGTGCACAGACTGCAGCAGCACACAGCACGTCTATTGCTCTCACAAATCTCTCGCTTTGCCTCAAAAGACATGAACTATTAATATCTTTCAAATAAATGATGACGTTGGTTGTATCTGCCTGCTATATCTTGTGTTTTATTGACAGATAGTAGGATTAGGGGCAGGGGTTGGGTTATGTGCTAATAAATGTGTAAATAATATAATTTAAATAAAATTGTTTTGACTTTTTACATTGAAAAATTACATCCCTACATATATGCAATAATGCCATTGTTTTTACCCAATATATGTTTTAATAATGACGATAAAATAAAAATAAAAATATTGCGTTGGCATAATGACGCTAAGAGTTTTCTATTTAAAACAACAGAGGACCCTTCACATCGAAAGTGACTTAAAAGGGTACCTTTAGCTTCAAAAAGTGACGCAAAAAAGGGTTTTGACCAAGCGTCAAAATGTGACGAGTTGGAGTGAGACTGTGTTGTTGTATTATGTTGGTACAGGTATGTATTTCATTGTTTTTATAATGCTGCTTGAGGTACGTTTTGTGTTGCTAAAGATTAATGTTCTATCATTTTGGAAATATCCCCTATACTAAACCCAAACCTGAACCTACCTGATGGTGTTAACAAATGCAAAAGTAATTTAAAAGCATATTCGCTGTTGCAGCCATGCTATTTTGACTGCTAATATCTGCAATTTGAGCTGTTTTGTCAAACCGTTTTACACAGGGTACCGAGAACTAGAAAACGAACAAATTTGAAGCTGTATATGTGACGGCAGCGTTCAAAAGTATCAGTTATCAAATCGTACAGGATGTTAAAAATGTTTTGTAACATTGTGCAACTGATTGTGTGAAAATTAGCCTTTTTTAATCAAATATGTACCTGTAAATCATACTTTTGTGCGAAAAGGAATAAAAGTTGTTTTTCTGCCTCTAGTGTTAGGGTTAGGGTAACTGTATTTCAACTGGAAACTGTAGTGATTCATATGTATAGGTACGTTTTTTTCAGTTTTGCAAAAATGTATGTAAAGGCACATATTTCCAGTGAGCCTAGGGTGCATAAAACAAAGTTGATTCAGGCAAAAGGTGAAATATGAAGGTGAATATATCTATTTGTGTATTTTTAGTTTATTTATAGTATTAAAATGACTGTACCACAGTTGTTGAATCATTTCCAGCATGCCAAACAATATTGCTTCAAGTAAAGTTTGATTAAAAGCTGCTGATTTATACAGTATATAATTATTTAATTAAAAATGTGTTTGGTTACCATGGAAAGTCAGTGAACTGCATTCGATATGTGAAGAAAAGTTCTATTAAGATACATATCACCTAAGCATATCACTCACTTACTATACGTACTTATTGTGCGTGATTTTAAGATACATAAGATACATTCTAGCTAAGACAGAGGCTGACCTGATTTATGATAGTACATGGTGTTTAGATAAAGGAACATAACAGAGGTTATTTATCAGTGGAAATATTTGAGATGCAACAGCAAAATCAGCCTGTTAACTTGCAAAGGTCAGAGAGAAGGTGGTGGTTGAAAACTAATTATGACTTTGTTGGTACAGGTATAGCCAACCTTGACTAGCGTTATAAGTGGACTTTAGGGAACAAAATTAAAAATTATAAAAATAGTCAGTGCAGTGTCATTGAAGCAATTTTATGGAGCATTCTTTAGGTGTTTGGCAGCACTTTTAGCTGCTCTTTAACCTCGCACAATGCTTACGTCAGTGCTGGTCGGACTCATTAGGATGCTTCGTCACGCAGAAGCGCGGCGGTAGAGGCTAGATCAGAAGTTCAGACAAGTCTTTGGTGTGTGTAATTTCAGCTGCTCCGGCGGTACACAAATAAACAAGCAGGGAGTGTTGTAAAAAACAGATTTAATTAGCTTGTTAAGACGGGTTTGCGAGCGCGCGTTTTCCCGTCCAATCACTCTGGCTTTGATGCGACTCACACAGTGAAAGAATGAAGAATAAGAGAGGGAAGATAATATAAATGAGATGAGATGATGTGTAAAGGTGAAATTGGGACATGCGTTTGGGTTCGTGAAGCTGTAAAATAAATCATTAAATAAACACATGATTAAAGGCAGGGTAGGTGATTTGGCTCAAAAACATTTTTGTTATACTGGTTGAAAGTCTTTTCACATCCTGTTAGACATTAATAAATTTATTCATGTTTAAATTTATTTCCGTGTGTTGATATCATCATTGGAATTGTTCGTCCAATCAAAATGTTCATTGATAGGTTGTCCTGCCTGCCTGTCAGATATGTACTTGCATATATCTCTCTTTGCGCAGACATGATAGTCATCAGTGTGTTCCAATGAGAGTGAAAGATGCTATTATTGTAATGTTATAACTAGGGGTGGGCATAGATAAAGTTTTTTAATCTAAATTTTATTTAAATTTAATTTTGAAATGGCTCATTTGAATTCTGCCAAAGGAATTCAGAATATGTGTGCTACCTAAATAATAAAGCTCTATTCGGACGGGACTAGTTTTACAGGGGGTCGTTAGAGAATGTTTTATTTCACAGACGTACTTGGTGATTTTAATGCCGTATCATGTCTGTGTTTTTCTCTCACAACCATGTTGATATTCTTTTTAACAACGCGTTTTCTTGTTTTTTGGCCAACGTGATATGCCGCAGATCCTCTTACCGCACGCATGTTTAATATATTTTGATATATAAAAATTAATACAAATAAAGAGCCAGATCACATAAACTGGCTATTGTAATATCAGTATCAGGTTAGATTATTCATGTTCATTTCTGCACTCGGTTACACATGTTTAAATAATCATAATCATAATAGTTGAACTACAATAACCACACATTAACATGGTTACCCTTTCAGTCGAATCACTTCAACGTTACATATGGGAACTCGACCAACTGCCATTGAGCTATATACAAAAAGCAAATGAATACTGACGTGCACTTGATTGTGGTCAAGTTTACCTCATCACTGTGTGAGTATAAGAGGGCACGAGCGCATTGCACATGCAGATGTTTGAGCCTTCGCCATTCTGAGCTATCTAGGAGACCCCCTCTGTGAGTTCTGGAGAACGATAGAAAAGCATCCTACCTTCAAAGAGTTCCTGCGTTCCTGCTCTCTTGTCTGACAGCATTTCTCTGGGCAGCTGTCAGCGGCTCCTGCGGGCTGGTAGCCTTTTTAAAGGCTGGCTGTACCAGTCATCTTGCAAATCTAGTGAACAGAGACCTCTGAGTGCACAGAGTTGCCGCGATAGGTCTTCCCTGGGCAACCGGGAAAAGAGCACATTTTTCCGTAGTTGGTGAAAACGTTCTACGGAATGTCGATCCAACTGTGCGTTTCTGGATGTGGAAGTTTCCTCACCTCTTTGGGCGGTCATGAGTGCTGTCTCACATGCCTAGGTTGCTGAAGCAGCATTTGTGGATAGTCAATGCACTCATTGCGAGCAGATGACTATGGCTACGTTGAGGTCCTGCCACTCGTTCGCGAGATGGCTCCCTTCAGGTCCTTCCCGCGGCAGCTTTTAATAGTTTTTTAACTGCTGTGGCGAGGCGCCTGGGGGACTTCCAGGTGTCCCCACCACGCTCGCTCCCAGTGCCTTTCTTCCCGGAGGTGCACGGAGAGCTGACCAGCTGACCAGGTCGTGGCGGTGTAGCCATGGGGTACGTGGCGTCCCCTCAGGTGGAGCGCACTGTTGTGTTGCAGTTATGCCGGCGTGGCGCTTCGGGCTGTCAAGGCCAGTCACGACTTTCCTTCCAAGGCAGGTGGGCTTTCGTCAACTCTTGCAGGCCGAGCCTATTGTGCTGCCAGGCAGGCTGCCACCGCCTTGCATGCTATGGCAACGCTGCAGGTCTACCAGGCTAAAGCGTTGAAACAGCTGCACGAGAGCGGTCCCGATCAAGGGGAGATGCAGGAACCGACCTTGCTCACCGGACGACAAAGCTAGATCAGGAGGTCAGGGTTTTACAATCCTTGCTTCATCATGCCTAAAAAGAACGGTGGGTTTAGACCCATCCTGGATCTGAGAGCCTTGAATCGTTCCCTTCTCAGGCTGCCATTCAAAATGCTCACTCTGAAGTGCATACTAATATGCTTCCGGAGCCAGGGTGGGCTGGCAGCCATCGACCTGAAGGACGTGTACTTTCATGTTTCAATTCTGCCTCGACACAGACCCCTTTTCCGGTTTGCGTTCGAGGGTCAAGCATTTCAGTACAGAGTCTTACCCTCTCTCATACAGCTGGCCTCCGTGGTTCAAGTACACCTTTCCCCCAGTGAGCCTCCTTGCACAGAGTCTGTGCAAGCTCAGGGAGGACGAGGACTAAGTCCCGTTGGTTATGGACCTCACGTTCCTCACGGCAGCCCCTTCCTGAAAGATCCCCTCAAGGAAGGACCTTGTTTCTCAGGGGATGGGTTTCTCCGGACTTTCAAGCGCTGTCATAGATACCATCTATGAGAAGTGAGAACTCCCTCTATGAGGCAGGCTTACGCTCTGAGATGAGGTTTGTTCGTCGACTGGTGTTACTCTCGCGGAGAGGACCCACAGAGATGCACGATCGCAGTTGTGCTTTATTTCCTGCAAGAGAAGTTGGAGTGCAGGCTGTCCCCTTCGACTCTTAAAGTGTATGTCGCTGCCATAGCCGCATATCACGACGCAGTGAAGGGTGCTTCCTGAGGGACGCACTCATCGGTTCCTTAGAGGTGTGTGTCAGGTTAATCCGTGGCCTGTTCCATGGGTGTTCCCTTATGTAACGTTGATGTGATTCAAATGAAAGGGTAACGTCTAGATTACGAACGTAACCCACGTTCCCTGAAGGAGGGAACGGAGACGTCGCACTGATGCCAGCTCGGCTCTTCAGCAAAAACCGGCATGTGTACTGCACTCATGCCCTCTTATACCTGAGCGCAATCAGATGCAAGCCAATATTTATTCGCTTTTTGTATATAGCTCTGTATTGTATATAGCTTTGTATATCTCTCTGGTGAGTTCCCATATGTAACGTCTCTGTTTCCTCCTTCAGGGAACGTCGGTTACGTTCTTTAACCTAGACGTTTTGCTATATTAGCCATTTAGCTTCACCATGGTGTTTGTGATAATACTAATTATAATCAATCTGAATAACTATAGCAATGCATGCATACAGAGCGTGTGATCTCTGTGACACACAGATGTACAAAACAGACCCTCCCACCTCTATAATAAACACGTGTAAGTCCAGTCCGAAATGGTACATGAAAATCACGGACGACAGGTGATAAGAATCGAAGCTCACACGTACAGTAGTTTAAAAAACTAGTCCCGTCCGAATATGGCTACAGTACAATTCGGCTAGGTATACATCCGTGCTAAAATATCAAGGTGAAAGTCATCATAGCTTGCGTAGTATAGACCCAGCTCTCATCCCAAATTTGCCGATATTTTTTTTTATTGTGCGATAAGAGTCTCGCGTTAATGCCGATAACGGCCCACCACTAGTTATAACCAGCTTAAACCAGCATCCATGCTTCAAAACCTACCTAACCAGCATGTGCTGTTTTTTTTTTCAACAGGGTAACTAATTAACTAACTATAAAATCTAAGTATTGCTTTCTTCGTCAATTTGACATTTTCCACAATGTATATGATGTTTCTATAAATGTTCCGGAAGTAAATGTACGGTTATGAAACGGCAGCGTTTTCCTTACAGCGGCCTCTTTAAGGGATGGTTTTAAGTGAGCTGCGACTCTAGTTGTAAAGCATCATGATGTGATCATGTTCAGTTTTAATTATCATCCAGCCTCCTTTTCCAGCATCTCTTCTGTCAGCGCTGGCTTCACGTGAGCTATTTTCAGCCATTACGACAATCAGACCGAAATCCGCCTCCTGCTCTTAAACACACACCTTTTTTTAGCGCTCGCCTGCCCTGGTAATGTTCGGTTTTTAAAGCCTGTCATTTAAGTTAACTGGCATATTAACTGCCACCAGCGCGCGGGATCCAGTAACCGTGGTGAGGTTGTCATGGCTGCGTGTCTGTATTCAGCTTTGTGGATGAAGAACTGGAGTCAATAGAGAAACTTTAACTTAGTGAGTTCTCCATCAATCACCTCTTGTGCCTCACGTGAGGACATGAAAATTATGATGTAACATGTAACCTAGTTATGTTTTACATGTAAATAACATTCTGTAAAAAAGCTGATATGAAAATGTAAATTTTTCCCCCCTTCTTTTTAACGCTGTGTTGCACAGCGCTGTTTAACGTTACATCAGGTGCGTGTTAAAGAGTGACTAACAAAGTAGGCTAGTTTATTCACATGTCCACCATAAATATGATGTTCACTCTCTTAAACTGTAAACCGGCATAGCCTAAATGTCCACATTCTCATGCATGAAGAAGTATGTCAGGTAATTTGTAATGAAGTAGTTCAGGCCATTTTCCATTTAATTCTGACTTGGCAGAGGCCAACGACTTGGCGTTTCCAAGTTTATTTAAACTTTATGAAAGTTTAATATCGCAACGCAGAAAAATGTTTGTGCAAGTGTCACTTTAGGTCAAAACTAGGCTACGAAAAGCGTGTGAGATCTGCAACTAGATGATTTTGGTGGAACATAGAAAAGGACGGTTCTTCTTCCTTTTCAGTTGAGTTGAGTTGAACTGCTTGTTAATGTGCTTCTTGACCACTCGAAAAGTGCTCCACAGGGATTTTTTTTTTTGTATGTTGATATGAACTTTTATTTTAAAGGTTTTAAACTTATTTAAACTTTTATTTTTATTTTATTTTTATAGACATGTGAGAGGTGTTCGTTTGGGGTGTAATTGCTGTCAGGTGGTCAGCCAGGTAGGTTTTATTCTGGTAAAGAGTCTGATGCCTCATCGCTGTGTTTTGGCTTTATATGTTTGTTGTGCTTTATGTTTGGTGTTAGCTTTCATATATGGTGGAAAGAAAAATGTTGGAGGAGAGCTTTGTATTCATTAGTGTGTGGGTCTATATTTGAGTCTGTATTTTAGTGTGGGCTGGTTCACTGACACACAAACAGACAGTTTCTCTTTTCTCTGTTAGTTTTTTTTTCAGAATGGATCAAGTCACAAATGTTTCCAATGTTCACAAGTTTCCTTTTATATTAATTCACTTGATGTATTCACTTTAAACGGTGCATTTTAACAAAAGGATAATGAATCTGGCACACTTGCAAATGTATCAAAAATAGAACATTTCAGTATGACCTTCAGTTTGTGAGTAGGCTATATGAATATATTTTTAATTCAAGTGTGGGTATGATTTTTTTATTTTTTTGTTTTGATATTGAGCCTGTTTACTGGTTGTGCATTTAATATTTTATCTTTAATTTAAATTTAACTTAAATAATTAAAATAACAATAATATCTAGAAATTTAAAAATTAAAGTGTTTAATTGATATTATTATAATTTTTTTCAATTATTGTTCTGCTGTGCTTGAGGCCCACAGTTTGAGAAACTGGTCTGTGAAATCTTATGGTTTATCTCGTAATGGTCAGAGATGCACAGAAGAGACTGTGGGTGATCTGTGTGTGTGTGAGATGCAGCAGCTCACAAACCCTACTGCAGCAGTTGTTTAAAAGCATCTAAAGATTTGTTGCACTTGTTTCTTCCATTTGTAATCACAAACATATTGTCTCGATTAAATAATGCTGCTATTCGCTGTGCCAGAAGCAGCAATTTATAGTCCAGTTTGAAGCTGAAGCACGGTTGAATGTGTTTTCTGTTTGGCGATTTGAAAACACTTTTATCTCCTTCATCCTCTGAACAGGCAGAGGAACATTTGTAAGATAACCGGCGCGTTTCTACGATAAAGTTTAATGAGTTTTTTCAGCTCAGGTGGGACCAGAAGCTCTTCTGGTGTTCATGTGTCAGTAAGTGCAGGTCGTCCACAGACGCTAAAGATCCGTCTGCAGGCTCTGGAGAAGATAAGAGCGCAGGAAGGCCGTCTGAGATAATGCTGTGCTTTTAATCTTTGCAGAAAGGACTCAGATATAAATATATATAAACTGCTCAAAAAATAAAGGGAACACTTAAACAACACAATGTAACTCCAAGTCAATCAAACTTCTGTGAATTCAAACTGTCCACTTAGGAAGCAACACTGATTGACATTCAATGTCACATGCTGTTGTGCAAATGGAAATTATAGGCAATTAGCAAGACACCCTCAATAAAGGAGTGGTTCTGCAGGTGGTGACCACAGACCACTTCT
Source organism: Enteromius unitaeniatus (assembly GCA_032359435.1). Lineage (NCBI taxonomy): Eukaryota > Metazoa > Chordata > Actinopteri > Cypriniformes > Cyprinidae > Enteromius > Enteromius unitaeniatus. The sequence continues at coordinate 2,977,456 of JAUMHI010000035.1, forward strand.
CAGTTCCTATGCTTTCTGGCTGATGTTTTGGTCACTTTTGAATGCTGGCGGTGCTTTCACTCTAGTGGTAGCATGAGACGGAGTCTACAATCCGAACAAGTGGCTCAGGTAGAGCAGCTCATCCAGGGTGGCACATCAGTGCGAGCTGTGGCAAGAAGGTTTGCTGTGTCTGTCAGCGTAGTGTTCAAAGCATGGAGGCACTACCAATAAACAGGACAGCACTTAAGGAGACATGGAGGAGGCCGTAGGAGGGCAACAACCCAGCAGCAGGACCGCTACCTCCGCCTTTGTGCAAGGAGGAGCACTGCCAGAGCCCTGCAAAATGACCTCAAGCAGGCCACAAATGTGCATGTGTCTGCTCAAACAGTCACAAACAGACTCCATGAGGGCCCGATGTCCACAGGTGGGGGTTGTGCTTACAGCCCAACACCGTGCAGGGTGTTTGGCATTTGCCAGAGAACATCCAGGGCCGCACAGTCCTCCATGTGCTCGCCAGAGGTAGCCTGACTGCCATTAGGTACCGAGATGACATCCTCAGACCTCTTGTGAGACCATATGTTGGTGCGGTTGGCCTTGGGTTCCTCTTAATGCAAGACAATGCTAGACCTCATGTGGCTGGAGTGTGTCAGCAGTTCCTGCAAGACAAAGGCATTGATGCTATGGACTGGCTGCCCGTTCCCCAAACCTGAATCCAATTGAGCACATCTGGGACATCATGTCTCACTCCATCCACAAACAGCTGATTGAGATTTACCGCTAGTTAAAGAACTGACTTTACTGACCAAATGATCTACCGATCTATTAGCTGGCATGTTTTTAAAGTTATCGTTGTCTTTGTGACCGTAACAGCTTCTGCAGTCACATAAGTGCACATGCTGGGATCTGATGCTTTTTGATGCAAAAATGTTTAACTTTGTCTTGTGTGCACTCTATTTAACCCTTTAAAAGAGTAGTCCAACAGATTTGATAAAAATAATTTACTGAGCACTGGATGCTCTGCAGTGAATGCAGTGCAACACCATTGTCGTAATGTGGACAATCAGCGACCGACTGTGTGAGAATGCTGAAACTAATGAAATATGAGTTGAATGCTCTAGTGGTCTTTAATTATTCATAATGTCTCAGTCTGTGTGTTCAGGTCAATGGACGAAGTAACGTGTCTGACTGTTGTTTCTCTGCTCACAGTCTTCATTTGTTCATCACTCTTCTGTTTCATGCTCTGTCGCAGGACTTGCGTGCTAAATATATCCCTGCCTTTGCATCTATATATCTGTTTTTCTGTTTCTCTGCAGCTCTGACAGCTGTTTCCTGTACGGTGTGTGTGTGTGTCGCGATCAATGAACTGGTCACCTGTGGCGATCTGTGACAGGAAACACAGCAGAAAGCGGGAGGAAGATGGAAACGAAGGCAAAAAGACTGAACTGTTTGTGTTAACCGGAAATATACGCTTCTGTAAAAAACACATGGATAATGTGCAACGTGTTCAGATAAAGTGTCTGCTCTGTTGCAACTAATGCCTTAGGAACATTCCCACAGTAAAGGGATTAGAACACAGACTAAAATGACTCTTTAATGCGTTTTTAATTAATCTTTTTGTTTTCAAGCAAAAATCTCAAAACCCTTGAAACAAAGATAAACAGACTGTATAAGCAACTATAATCAAATCAAGTCTTTTTATCGGTACACAAGTATACCAGTGGTGAAAATCTTAGATGCACAACTCTGTAACATTACAATGTACATAAATAATAATATTCTTCTTTTAGACAATATGCAAAGTATGCAGATTATGCATATAAAATATGCATAGGAAATACACATGCAGAATGCAGTTGCAATACTAAGTATTATTGGGTATAAAGAACATATTGGTCTGTTGCTGTAGAGAGCAGTTGTTGTGTTGTGATGTTTAGTCCAGGTACTGTAGTTTAAGTAGGCAACATCTGGGGTCTGTTCTTCGTACGTTGCTTGATACATCCCAGATGAATTGAGACATCTAAGATGAGATCACCGCGTTAACTATGAGCTCATGATTAGTATACCTGGATTGAGTTGTCTAGGATTATTGCGCGTTCCTGTATTGGTTTAAAAGGCGACATGTATGGATAATAGAAACACTGATCACAGCCCCTTTGATTGGTTGAAGAAATGGCAAAAGAGCAAGCTCAATTTTTTTGTGTGCTTTTATTAGAGGGTTGTTAAGAATTACTATGACGCCGTTTAGTATGCGAATTACTATGCCACCCACCCTCAAAAAAAAACAAAAAACAAAAAAAAAACTAGACTGTATTTAGATTTAATGAATTTAGGCATATTTGAATATTGTTGCATCCGAGCGGCACTTCATCTTCTTGAGATGAGATCCAGGAACTCGTGGAAACCACTTAATATCAAGAATATGATATTTATTAAAAGACTGAACAAGAACAACTTTTAACATCAGTTCACACACTCAGTCCACATTCATTTGAAGGGCGCTAGCGCTCTTATTTAACTCCTTTTTAATACACCAAAGGCATTTATGTGGGATTATTAGCAGAAATTGTATTGAGTGTAATATTCGCGGGGACATATGCTTGGAACTAATATTTCATGTCTTCCATTTGATTCGTTATAGTGCGCCACCCAGTAAAGTTGGTCCCTTTAGTACTTTTTAAAGAAAGTCTCAGCTTCAGTTTTATATTGTGTCTTACAGTAATGAGTTGTTCAAGCTCTTTAATGATCAGATCGCTGTATTATATATACATATTCATTATTTGTATTCATTATATATATGTTTTTGTTTTTTTTTATAATGAAATAGATCCACCCCATCCTACAAGCCGCCTCGTTCCCCAATCAGCCTATTATCCCATCATCCTATCAGAGCTAAGAGGTTTTTCTTTTAAATAGAGCAAACTCCCTTTCTCTGCCATCTTGTTCTTCGCATCCCTCCACCACCCTCTACAGCAGTTAACATTCGAAGTGGATCAAAACCTTTCATCAAAGTTGTCCTAAAATCAAAAACAATACCTATTCTTTACCTATACCTATACTTTGATGAACGGTTTTGATCCACTTCGAATGTTAACTACTGTAGACCTAGACCATCTATGCTAATACCAGTCCGTCTCTCTTATTTTGTTTCTCAGTCCATATCCAGACGGCGTACCATCTCAAACAGATAATCTGCATCGGAGACCAGAACTCCAGACGAGCTCCGTGGACAGATCGCCGGAACCAATACACACCCACACACTCTTAAGTCCTTCACAATATGACATGAGCTTAATTGAACTGGAAATTAGGTGCTGGGCG
>JAUMHI010000035.1:2980852-2992635 GCA_032359435.1 Enteromius unitaeniatus
GAGCTAAACTCTGGCCCCAACTAAACTCTCATGGATGGGGTTTTAGTTCCTTGCCGCTGTTGCCTCTGGCTTGCTTAGTTGGGGACACCTGATTTCTAGTGATTATCGACGTTTGATTTATAGAGACCGGTATGCGGAGATCGGGCCGGACACAGAGCTCTGTCTAAACCTCGCCACCTAGGTGTTAAAATCCCTAGGGCTCAGAGTCCGCCGAGCTCCCAGCCCACTCCCCGGACAGCACGCCAAACACGCTCAATGTGTTTGATTATTAATGAGGAAGTGTGAAATTTCATATTGTTGGCACATTTATTTTTCGTTTTTTCTTTTTTCATTTTGTGTTAATACTGCTTTCACAGGCTATCTGAACCGTTCCATTTCTCACTACAGAAGTTGTGATTATGAGCTTGTTGCGTTGTAGTGCTGTTGTCTGAAAGAATATTTTTAATTAATAAAATTATTTCCATTATATCTAAATTTCCCAGAAGTAAATACAGTTAGGAATCTCATATTTTCAATTATTCTGATTGGGAGGTCAAAAGTATAAACAAGTTTAAAAGATGTTAAAAACAAAATGCATTTCTTTATATTTCTGATTTTTTATTTTTTTTTCAGGTTTTTAGATCTTTAGATCTCAGATTTTTGTTTACAAACTTTAGCATCTCAGCAAACCAGCGCACTGATTGAGTTCTCTTGTGTAATGCAGGGAATCTTTAAAACATCTTTCACAGTTTAGATTCAGTAAATGTTCTGGGTAGACTAGTTTTATTTTCTTTCTTTAGTCTTCAAAACAAGCAAGTAAAACCTCTGTTGTGAGCCCTCTATCTGACCAGTGACCTTCAAGCAGCACTCTGTTTCTTCCTCGTCCAGCTGAACGGCCAGGGTCTTTACCTGTTTTCTTTCTCTCAATTCCATCGAGGCTTCGCCGGTATGTGTGCCTTTGTGAAAAACAAATATATAGGTGAAATAAAAAATAGATGGGGAGTGATTGAACGAGTTTGTGAGGTCAGATGAAAGAAACCCCTTCAGAGAGATAGTCGTGACACCAAACCTTTGCTCGCCGTCTCTACAGTACAGTAATGATGCCGAACGCTTCTAAGTTTGAGCTGACTTACCCCTGACACACTAAAGTACATGCTGCTCCAGAGAGAGAGAGAAAGAGAAGAGAGAGAGTATGAAAGAGAAAGATGTAGAGCTGTGGGCTCCCCGGGGACTCCTGGAGAACAGGCTTCATCCTTCACACGAGTCAGATTCCCGCTCCTCTGCCGTCACTATGGAAACCCCTCGTTATTTCATTTGCTGGAAGACACCGCCACCGCAGTAGGTGGTTGTGCAGAGGGAAAAGATGGACGTTTCCGCAGTGTGGGATCTGATGTGGACTGAACGGCCTCTCGTCCTGATTAGCGGCACATTAAACCGCGAGCCATTCTGAGATGGCTTTCACTCGCTAGACCATCACAATGTTGGGAAAACTACTTTGAAACTAGTTTCTCAAGTCATAAAAAGTCTGTTGTGAACGCTATCAGTTTCAGTTTTAGTTGTGCTTGGCTATAAATTGGGTCTGTTTGACTAATAATTCATGGTTTCACGGTTTCATTCATGGTTCAGTTTTGTTATTGGAGTGGAGACCTGAGGGCAAAACATCTATAGAAATGCAGCAAAGGCCAGTTAATTTTCCCTCTGTTTCAAGCTCCACATAATTAGATCACCTCTCAAAAGTAAAAAAATAAAGACAAAGAGCAGTAGCGAACCATATACAGCAGTATTTCAACCACTTAAAAGGGGATTGTTCACCCCAAAATAAAAATTGTGATAATTTGCTTAATTTAAAGTTCTTCCCAACCATTTCTGTCTTTCTGTTGAACATAAATGGGTTTTTAATACTATGGAAGTGAATGGTTACTAATGATGTTAACATCCTTTATGCCAATGTCTTTTAAAGGGTGTATTACAGATAAAATTTTGTCTTAAAGTGATTACAAGGTCACCCAGCATGTTTTTTTCTTCTTTTTTTTCAAGAATTTAGGATAAACTTTAATACTAAAAAGAAAATCAGGATTGTTCATGTGAAGTTTGTATGCAAATTTAACACAGCAAATTGTGTATATGCTCCTACACATTAAAATAAAGGCTCTTTATAAGATTTAGATGATTCCATGGAACTTTCAGTTCCACACTGAATTCTTTATAGTTAAAAAAGGTACTTTAATCTTTCAACACTAAGAAAAAAAATATTTTCAGGTTCTTCGCAGAACCAAAAATTGTACTTCTATGGCATTGCTGTAGAAACCTTCTTTTTGAACATTTAATTCGAAGAGTGTATAGTGAATCTGTTCACAGAACTGTTGTTCTTTTGCGCTTTGAATATTCAAAACCTTCATGCAGTAATTCCAGTCCTCTGGAAAGGTCACGGAGAGATTGTGGATGTTATGTTTGCTCCTCAACTCTGAATGCTCCAGAACAATCTCTTCCTCTGTTTGTTCTGTGATGAAACGAGGTAAGCTCAGATCTTGGAGCTAAAATTGCAGAGAGATCGTCTTTGTGGCTTTACGCTTCTAGAAAAGCTTCCTAACTTTTTATGCAAAAGACAAAATGAAAGCATCTTAGTTTTTAAATGATTGTTTTATCATTTCTATCTGGAATAAAATAGATGCAGTGGAACAGATCAGCGTGTTTTCCTGCAGAAACGCTCTTGGGATGACACGGTCTTGTTTCTCTTCAGGGATTTCACATGTAAACACTGAACGACGGAGCCGTTCACAACTTCCTCTCCGTTTATTTGACTGTGCCAGACTGCTAATGAGTTACACTAGGGAGGAGTGTGTGTGTGCGTGCACAGGTGTTTGGTCCTCAATCTGCTCAGTGTGAAGGAAAATCCCGGGAGGCTGATACACGTCAGTAGTATAGATTAGACACATTCTAAAATGTAAACAGTATGTACAGCCTTCAGGTTATGTCAACTGTTTTTTTTTTTTTCGACCGTCACACAGAGAACACATGATCAAGCAGGACACAGGGCTGGGCAATATATCACACAATATTCTCATGCGCATCTCAACTGTAAAGCCGGTTCTTTGATTAGCAGTAAATCTCCATTACCTGTTTTCAAATGGAGCAACAGTTAATACAGCGCCTTAGTCCACTGACAAGCTATGCAATATCGGGTTCAGTATCACCCACAAAACGGAACATGATATTGCTTCTCCATAATGCTATGTGTATTAGCTACCACTCCATTTGAAAACAGGGGATTGAGATTTACTGTTTTACTGACGAGATTTGCATAAGGATATTGTGCAAGATATTTCCCAGCCCTATATTCATATTAGGCCAAACTGAATTAACAATGAAGAAAAATAGGGAGAATGTGAGCACTGTGAGAAGTTAAAGTAAAAAAAAAAAAAGTCCAGCGTCGAACATATCAGCCAAACAGAAAAACTTAGCGGGTCATGCCAATATTTGAAAAAAGGACAAAAACTGGCCGATATATTGGTCAACCACTACCCTCACGATGTACACATGTAAAATGTTTATATTTCTTAACTTGTGTGTGAACAAAATCTTTTCATTATATTTAAAAATAATTGTTTTCTATGTGGGGAAAAAAAGAAATAAATACATAAATATATTTATAATATTATGCATTCTTGTGATCAAAGCATTTCTGATTATGCAGTGTTGAAAATGGTTGTGCTGTCGAATATTTTTTGTTTAAACTATAATGCATTTGACTTTTTTCAGGCTTCTTTGAATCGACAGCTTAAAAGAACAAAAAAAGTAAAGTCACTTTTGATTAATGTAATGCATGCATGCTGCAGCAGCGAACGTTTTGATTGGTCACTGCATGTCAAGCACAAAGTCTTTTTCTGTTGTGAATCAGAATAACCTGCCAGTTGGTTCGACTTGATGCTGAACGTCAGAAGTCATGTAAACACAGCGAGCGTTCAAAGAGATGTGTGGATGATTGCTTCGCTCTCGTCTGAGAATGTACAGAGCAGTGCAAGCACTTCACACACCACACCATTAAACACATCATCAGCTAATTGCTCATGTAATTGTTACTTCATCTAGATGGTTTGTAGTGAGGAGGAGGAATTTGCTGGAGGACATGATTAAAGCAACAACACAAACACGTCTAATACTACAAGGGAATCTCTAAAGTATTATATAAATTAATAATACATAATACATGGATATTGAATATATGTATATGTCATTAATTTAAAATACATATGATGTGCGCATATACATTGTTTAATAGCTGGATAGTAACAGTTTTTATAGAGCTGTACAGGATTTACGGCTATATATTAATAATTTTCATAACATTTTTCTGGATTTATACCTGTATGTTTAGAATTTTTAGAACAATTTTTGTTATGATTTGTAGGTTTATTATTTTTACTGTATGTACTTAAAAAAATATTTATAGTTGTGCTTTCAATAGATTAATCACATCTAAAATAAAAGTATTTGTTTACATAATGTGTATGTTACGAGGCGGTCCTCTGTGGCGCTGTCCGAACGAATCATTTGCCAAGCTAATTCGTGTCCCTCTGATTCCATGTGGTGCCCGTGTGGTGGTGGCAGCCCTAGACGGTAGACCTCTGGGCTCCGGAGAAGTCCCCTTCATAACCAAGGATCTGGCGCTTCTCATGGGGCCCATGCACTCGGAAACCATCCGGTTATTCACCCTGCACTCACCTAAGCACCCCATCATCCTAGGACTCCCCTGGCTCGAACTTCACGACCCAGTCATTTCCTGGCCCAACCGCCAAATCACCAAGTGGTCAAGGCACTGTCACAGTCAATGCCTGAAGAACCTTCAAACTCCTCACACACCTACTGCCATGAAAAGCCTCAGCCCCAACGAACTCAAGAACCTACCAGGAGTATATCACAACCTACAAGAGGCCTTCAGCAAAAAGAAAGCCACCCGTTTACCACCACACCGAGCCACAGACTGCGCTATCGAGCTCATGCCTGGAGCTACACCCCCCAAGGGCCGGGTCTTTCCTCTGTCACAGCCTGAGACTGAAAGTATGAGGGCTTATATCAAGGAGGAATTAAGCAAAGGTTTCATTCGACCCTCAACATCACCAGCTTCAGTGGGGTTCTTCCTTGTCAAGAAAAAGGATGGAGGGATGAGGCCGTGCATTGACTACAGAGGCCTTAACGAAGTGACTGTGAAATACCGCTACCTCCTTCCACTCGTACCCGCGCCCTAGAACAACTGCGTAAGGCCCAGTACTTCACCAAACTGGACCTAAGGAGCGCATACAACCTCATCCGGATCAAGGAAGGGGATGAGTGGAAAACCACTTTCTCCACAACGACTGGGCAATACGAATACCGGGTGATGCCGTTCGGCCTTTCCAACAGTCCATCTTCCAGGCACTGGTGAACGACGTGTTTCGGGAAGAACTGAACTGCTACGTTATCGTATACATAGATGACATCCTCATTTATTCTGAGGACCTACAGACCCATGTGAAACATGTCAGAAACGTCCTGCAACGTCTGATCCAGCACCAACTGTAAGTGTGAGTTTCACCAGACCAGCACAGCCTTCCACGGGTACATCATCAGCTACGAGGGGGTTACTATGGATGAGCAAAAAGTGACCTCCATACTCAACTGGCCTCGCCCTCGCACCATCAAAGACCTGCAGCGATTCCTCGGCTTTGACAACTTCTATCGCCGATTCATTCGAAACTTCAGCCAAGTGGCCGCACCGCTGACTACCATGACCAAGAAGGGGCCGGTCACTCTGAAATGGCCTCCACAAGGGGAACAGGCCTTCACTGATCTCAAGGCCCGGTTCACTACAGCCCCCATACTCCGTCACCCAGACCCAGAGAAAGAGTTCACGGTCGAGGTAGACGCCTCCAGCACCTGTATCGGGGCCTTGCTGTCGCAGCGGCATGGAGAGCCAGGCAAACTCTATCCCTGCGCTTTCTTTTCCCGCAAACTCACGGCCGCAGAACGAATATATGATGTCGGGGACTGTGAGCTGCTAGCCATGAAATCAGCCCTGGAGGAATGGCGCCACTGGTTGGAGGGATCCCTCAAGCCCTTTCTAGTACTCACAGATCATCGTAACCTGGAGTACATTCACAGTGCAAAACGCCTCAACTCCAGGCAGGCTCGTTGGGCCCTATTCTTCACACGGTTCGACTTTAAGATTACTTACCGTCCCCGTTCCAAGAATGGTAAGGCTGATGCCTTGTCCCGCCAGTTTGACCTCCAAGTCACTACCAACCCACCCGAGTTCATCATACCACCACCATCGTAGCTCCTATTCGGTGCGTATGTACCAGAGCCACTTCGTCTTCGTCTACTTCATCACATACACAATTCCCCTAGTGCAGGCCATCCTGGGATCACGGTCACGACAGAGCTCACCACCAACCGGTTCTGGTGGGAAACCCTTGCCTCCGATGTGTCAGTTTGTTCGCCAATGTCCTACCTGTAACATCACCAAGTCATCCCACCTGAAACCTCCTGCATCCTCTACCTATCCCACAAAGGCCCTGGTCACACATAGCGATGGACTTTGTCACTGACTTGCCTCCCTCCAACGGATTCACCACCATTCTTACCATAATAGACTGTTTCTCTAAAACCTGTCGACTCATTCCACTTGCCAAACTGCCCACTGCCTGGGAGACCACTACCATGGTGATGGAACAGGTCTTTCGATTCTATGGAATCCCCGAAGATATAGTGACGGACAGAGGACCACAGTTCAACTCCTGTCTCTGGCAGGCATTCTGCAACCAGATGAATATTAATGTCAGCCTGACCTCCGGCTATCACCCCCAAGTTAATGGTCAAGCGGAACGGCTCAACCAGGAGCTCACCCGCTTCCTCAGAACATACTGCTTCGCTAATCAGCAAGATTGGAGCCACTACCTCCCTTCAGATGCGTCCTGAGCTACCAACCACCCATGTTCCTCTGGACAGGAGAACCCGTGCCTGCCCACCCTGGATCACTGGCTACAAAGGAGCGAAGAGACATGGAACCAGGCTCACCTTCAGAGAGCTGTCTGGAGTCTCACGGGAACAGGCAGATCGTCATCGCAGACACAACCGGGCCTACGAGCCCGGGCAGTGGGTATGGCTGTCCACTAAGAACCTCCGGCTTTCACCAACACTGCAGAAAGCTTAATCCGAGGTACGTGGGTCCCTTAAAGATAACTAGACAAATTACCCCTGTATCTTTCCGTTTATCTTTACCTGCATCATCCAAAATCAGACTTATTTCGGACTGTTTTCTGATACTTACCTGGACTGCCTTTTGGATATTGAACATTGCCTGATACCCCGACCTACGCCTGGATGTACGGACTCTGATTATCGCCTGATACCCCGACCATCTGCCTGAATCTGGTACTGTCTTGCCCTGCCTTTGTCACTCCTGTTGCACGGTGTTTGATCTTGTACTGTTTGACTACGAGTTTATTAAATGGCTTGCAAATGGATCCACTGTCTGATGAGTCAACATCACAGTGTACTGTGTTCCCTTATGTATATATACAGTAAATAAATTTAAATTTTTTACATATATTATGTTTATTATATATATATTTTTTTACATATAATTTATATATACTTATACATTGTTTTACGATATACAGTATTGCTTTATAACTGAATATCCATATTTTTATTTTCATCACAATTTTCTAAAACATTTCTCAGATTTTTACATTTTAGGTTTATAAATATGTTCCTAAAACTACATATTCAGTATTTTTGTCATCACACACACACACACACACTCACACCTACACACACACACACACACACAAAAGTGGCAATAATATAATCCTTGTCATGTCACTGTAAGCATGTGCAGAGTACTGAAGGTAGTGAAGTGTGTGAGGATCATAGCTGCTGTCAAAGGAGTGTGTGTGAGATTCTCCTCCCATTCTCTCTCTCTCTCTCGCTCCATCACTCACGCTGGTGTTTCTCTAGTGTATCTGGAGGATCGTAGCTGGAGTCGTGTGTGTTGTGGTGAGGAGCGTGTGCTGATCGCTCAGGATCCTGTGCGTCTGTGAGTATCTTCACATCTGTCTGTAGGCAGCTAGAGAGTTTCTATACTGTGCTGTTCTGATTAATTCTGCTCTGCATTGCTTAAATTTCTATTTGTGATGCTTTGGCATTTATAGTATGCGGATCATGGCAGTTAAATGCTTTGAATTGAAACAGAGCGGGTGATGGTAATGTGTGTGAGAGCATTTACAGCGGAGATGTAGTGCGTGTGTTTGTTGTGGTCATTAGTTGGGCTCTTCAAAGTTTAGTAGTCTCTCTTTCTCTGGATGACATGCATTTATTTGTTTGTTTGCTCTTGTTGTTTCAGACGTGTAATGAGGCTTTGACTCACATAATAAGTTTATGATTCACAGAACTGATGCTCACGTCTTTGATTAATGGGGCTTATTACATCCAGCATCACTTGTACTGTTGCTCATGTGAGTGTGATTTAAACAGAAACTAGAAACTAAACTAGTGTGATTTAAACTAAAACTTGTCCTGAAGCTGGACTTGTTGAGGACAGATGTGAGTTTTCAACATCTGAAGTCATGCTTAGTTTGTCAGTCTGTAATAGCATTTTACAACTCAGTCTCTATAATCTATTTATTTTGTTATTTTTGTAAGGCCAGCACATTTTTTAAACTAAGATTCCATTGGATGCATCTTAGTGTAAAAAAACATGCTGGACTTACAAAAATAAAGAAATAAACGTGTCCCTGCCACGAATAAATATCATGAGACTGGGTAGGCATTTTAACACAGTAAAGCAATGAATGAATGTTAATCAAGCTGACTTGATAATTAGTGAAATGTTGCTGTCTGGTATCTGATTTTGTCTGGAATCGTTGTTTATTTATTTATTTTCCCCCAAACATTAGTTTTTTGCCTCAACCTCAATTAGCCTAGATTTTATCAAAATTTCTTTGTCTAATAATTTATTGTATTTATCATTATTTATTAGTGTATTTGTAATTCTTGTTGTTAAATTAGAACTTTTAGTTCAGGAAAATTCTTATTAAATATGATGTATAATTTATTAGTTATTTAGAGGTGAAACACCTGAAACGGTGTTAAAATCAGTGCCTTATTGTAATAAATGTATTATATAAAAATGTTTTTTACAAATTTTTTTAATTGATTGTAATGCACACAAAAAATGTTATTCTCATTACTATGAAGGAAACAAAATGCTGTTTAAATTATACAGAATTTATAAACAGCAGTTATTATCAAATATGGGTTAAATTTCAGAACTTCAGCAGACACTTTATATATATATATATATATAGAGAGATATATATATATTTTTTTAAATTTAATTAAATTTTTTAGTTTGTTTTATTTTAGTGGGGGGAAAAAATCATTGAATTATACAGATTCTATTCTATTATTGTGGATTAAATGTGACCTGACATGTGACTGAAACTCACCCCTAAATAGGTTTTCTTGTGTTTTGAGATGGATGGTTCCTCGTAATCCAGTAAGTACAGTATTTCTGATGGAGGTGTAGTAGTTCCCTCAGCGTCTGCGTGTCAGTGATTTCTCTGTGAACACAACCGCAGATGGCGCTTTGTCGTGTTGTAATGTTTGTGCTTTGACTAAACCACTGATGTACTCTTGTGAGGTGTTGTTGATGCTGAAACAGCCCTTCAGAATTTGGAGAGTAAAGTAGGATGCAAAAGAAAGGTACATTATAGCAGTCACAGGAGATTAAACCTCCTGAGCTGCTGTACACGGCTAAATCTACTCCACTTTCATTTGTCTGAGATGAGCACAGGAGAGAGAGAGAGAGAGAGAGTGTTTTGAGTGATGCACAGGGAATGGCGTGGGTGTAGCGGGGAAGATAACTGTCATCGCAGCGCACGCCGCTCGCCTCTACACAGTTTTGTGACAGTAAGTGTCAGTTTTTAGGGAGGGAAGTGTACAGGCTGTTCTTGTATAAGATGTGTGTGAGTGTGGTCCTGTCACTTTCTTAGGAGATCTGATGGTCGTTTGGTTCTAAATCAAACACTGGTGTCCGAGGAAACAGTGAAAGGCGTGCTGTGAGGACCGAGGTCAAGCCAATCCAAACATGGCCGCATCCCAAAACACATACTTCTGCAGCACAGTGAAAGTATGTGCTTCAGTGGTGATGGAAGTGCACACTTTTGAGTGTTTAATTAAAACTGGGAAGCAGAGTTGTACCACACAACATGTTCAAGCACTAGAAACCAGGCTGCATTTATGTATTAATTCACTTAAAATGTACTTCTGGTCTTAATGTGAACAATTCTTCACACAAATGCAACATTGTTTTTGAAGCCATGTAGCTCAGACATTTTGAGATTGTCTACAACTGGATTACTAGACAAACTTTTGTAGCACATATTGGCCTAAATGGCTTACATGCATAGGCATTGCAAGTCCAAGTTAATGCATGTCTGTCTGTTAATTTTGTCCTTTATCATTCAATCAATCAATCACTTTTATTTATATAGCGCTTTTAACAATACAGATTGTAGCAAAGCACTGTACATTATCAAATAGGAGAACATGTGATGGTAGTGTATAATGATGTGATTAAACTATTTATTTGATCAAATGCAGAGATGGTCTCTGTAGTCAAAACGACGATAATTATTTGAAATCAGGTGCCCCCAACTAAGCAAGCCAGAGGCAACAGCAGCAAGGAACCAAAACCCCATCCATGAGAGAACGGAGAAAAAAAATCCTTGGGAGAAACCAGGCTTATTTGGGGCCAGTTCTCCTCTGGCCAGACGCCCAGCACCTAATTTTGCAGTTAAATTTTAAGCACATGTCAGATGTGTAAAGGACTCTTTAACAGATTTAATCCTTTAACAGATTTGTTTAATAAATGCGTATCAGTTTGTTATGTGTAAGCCAGAATAAAGAGATCTTTAAACCTTTCAGCGGTGAGTTTAAAATATTTCAGCGTTCCCTCCCGAGTAAGTTTTTTTTTTTAGGTGACCGTTATTTAGAACGTTCGCCTTTACTGTTTCCATGGTGATGCGCCTTGCTTGTCACGTGACACACCACGAGCGCAATAATGCTGTAAGACAGATGAACCCTGGATATTATCTGTATTTAAAAAAATCTGTATTTACTCCCAGGAGCACGGAACGATATGTGGGACTGCACCGTTCAAAAGGTTAATCTAGATTTAAACTGACAGAGTGTGCCTGCCTCCCGAACAGTATTAGGTAAATTGGTCCAGGGTTTGGGTGCTAAATAGGCAAAAGATCTGCCACCTGTAGTAGATTTTGATATTCAAGGTATTATGAAATGGCCAGAGAGTGTTCTGAGAACGCAGCAGACGTGGAGGACTATAATTTGATAAGAGCTCGCTCAAGTATTGAGGAGCTAAGCCATTCAGGGCTTTATAAGTAATTAACAAAATTTTAAAATCTATACGATGTTTGATAAGGAGCCAGTGCAGTGTTGACAGAATCGGACTCATGCTCATACGTCCTGGTTCTAGTAAGGACTCTAGCTGCAGCATTTTGAACCAGCTGTAGTATATTTATCAAGCCTGCAGAACAACCACCCAATAAAGCGTTACAATAATCTAACCTTGAGGTCATAAATGCATGAATTAACATTACTGCATTTGAGGTTGAGAGCATAGGACGCAATTGTTCTTGAGATGGAAAAACGCAGTTTTATAGATTCAAAAACATGGCTTTCAAATGAAAGATTGCTATCATACAGCACACCTAGGTTCCTAACTGATGAATAAGAATTGACAG
>JAUMHI010000035.1:3006064-3037427 GCA_032359435.1 Enteromius unitaeniatus
TTATTTACAAAAGAGGCTGTTGAGGATATGCCAGTTTAAATCTATATTTGGCTGAACATCCTGTTTAATTCCAAGGGCCAAAGAAACGGTGGTAAATGATCAGGAACAATTATTTTTGGCACAAAACCTTTGTTAACATTGTATACATGGACCACAGGGAGACAAAAATAAGCTAAAAATATCACATGACCTCTTTCAAATTCAAAAATAACACTCATTTTGGGAGTCGTTTCTGCTGTCACACCGTTCCCTCTGACACTTTCACAAATTTTTACTTAATGTAGTGCGTTTTTGTGTTTTTTTTTATCATTCTGTTCATTGTGTCTCTTCTCAGGGGAAGAAAGCCCTGGAGAGGATAAACAGCCTGACCTTTAAGAAGTCTCAGGACATGAAGGCCCGTCTGGAGGAGGCCATACTGGGCACCATCGGAGCAAGACAGGAGATGGTCCGTCGCTGCAGAGGTACACCAGACGCTCTGTTGGTGTCTGTGTGAGTAAATGTCGAAGCATTGAATTTGTCATTCACGTCTGTTCCTGTGCGTTCCTCAGAGCGTAGTCCTTACGGAGGTCAGGAGAACGTCCGCTGGAGGAAGAACGTCACTCACTGGAGACAGAACGCAGACAGAGTGGACAAGTGGGTGTTTTTGTTGCTATTCACTTTCACTGGACATTTGAGTGATGTTGCTCTGTCGATTTATTGAAGCACATAATCACTGGCTATTCTTACTGTTTGTGTCGTATGGGCACTAAGAAAAGCTTACTGTAAACTTACTGTGTCTCTGTGCAGAACCAAGGCAGAGGTGGAGCAGGAGTCGGTAGTGGATGGAAACTTGGCGACAGAAGCTGCTCTCATAAGCCTGGACACACTGGAGATCATTGTCAAAGTAAATTGGACTTTGTGACTCATCTGGATGCATTTGCTACAAACGCCATGCTTTTTGGCGTGGGTCATTTGTTACATAGTTCGTAAGTGGTTGTGTGTGTTTCTTGCTCAGACGGTGGTGATGTCCGAGCTGAAGGAGAGTGTTTTGGGTGGTGTGCTGAGAGTCCTCCTCCACAGTATGGCAGGAAACCAGAGCGCCGCCTTCCTGCAGCACTGCTTCAGCACACAGAGGGCTTTGGTCTACAAGGTTTGTGTCTGTTGCTAGCAGAGCTTGTTGATCCCTAACTAATTACTGAACCGATCCTGCGCTACGGTCATTTGATAAAATAGCAAGCGTAAAAATATTATATAAATAAATATATAAAGTAAAAATAAATATAAAACTGCATGCGTAAAATATTTTCATTTGGAATTTGTCTAGATTGCATTAAAAGAGTGTTTGTTTGGATCTTGCTGAACATCGGTTCAAAACCCATCTTATTTAAAATCATGCAGTTCTATCACATGCACACAACCATTCAGTTTTTTTAAATAAGTCTTCAGTCACATGATACTTCAGAAATCATTCTAATATGCTGATTTGACCAATATAATGTGTCCTTGCAGAATAAAAACTAGTGCTGTCAAACGAAGTCTTTGTTTACATATGTATGTGTGCTGTGTTTATTTCTAATGTATACTGTATATTAATACACACAAACACATGCATGTATATATTTTGGGTAAAAAAAAAATATTAAATAGATTTGTATATGTACATGCGTGTATATACAATAGTTAGTGCACACTGGAGCAAATTTGTAATTGTTACAGTAAGATTTTTGCAGATTTGTACTTCTCACGTTTTCTTGGGAAATACAATAATACGTAGTTCATCATGCTGTTTGTTTTGAAACTGTAACACCTTCCCTTGTAGTTCAGGTTAGCCTTGTGCACGTTATTTGACAGAGTTCACTAAAGAAATTGTCGAATAAATTTGGCTTTGCACGTGTGCTTCTGTAGTTCCCAGAGATGCTGTTTGAGGAGGACACCGAGCTCTGTGCCGATCTGTGTTTGCGGTTACTGCGTCACTGCAGCAGCAGCGTGAGCTCCGTACGCAGCCACGCCAGCGCCTCCCTCTACCTGCTCATGAGACAGAACTTCGAGATCGGCAACGTACTCACTTTAAAGTCCTCTCCTTCGTTCAGCTTATAGAGGAGAAACATGATCCACTAACTCTTGTCTTGTCTCCTGCAGAATTTCGCCCGTGTGAAGATGCAGGTCACCATGTCTCTGTCTTCACTCGTGGGAACCTCGACGAAGTTCAACGAAGAGCATTTGCGACGCTCTTTAAAAACTATTCTGACATATGCCGAGGATGACCTGGAGCTCAGAGACTCCCCCTTCCCTGAACAGGTATCAGACACTTGATAGAAGAGCTGGTAGCTGAATGGTTGTTGGTTCAAATCCCACAGGAGATAAAACTCATATTTTTTTTGATACAGGAACACTTTATATCTGCTAATAATTATGCTGAAGTACAGTCATTTCAGAGCTATTATCAACAGCTGACATTACTGAGTTTTCTTCTGTCATGTCTGTAGGTGCAGGATCTTGTCTTCAATCTGCACATGATTCTCACTGACACTGTGAAGATGAAGGAGCACCAGCAGGACCCAGAGATGCTCATAGACCTCATGTACAGGTGAGTGCTTTATCATCATGAAAAACCAAAGGATGTGCCTCCTGTGATGTATGAACACATGGCTCTTCTCTGTGTAGGATTGCTAAGGGCTATCAGAACTCTCCTGATCTGAGGCTCACGTGGCTGCAGAACATGGCCGGGAAGCACTCGGAGAGAGGGAACCATGCCGAGGCAGCACACTGTCTGGTGCATAGCGCCGCCCTGGTGGCGGAGTACCTCAACATGCTTGAAGATTGCCGCTACCTTCCTATTGGCTGTGTGTCATTCCAGGTAAAATAATGTGTGTGTGTTCTCGAATATATGGTTGTGAACTAAATGGCTTTAAAAAACATACAAAAAGAAGCTTTAAATAATATATATATTATTTATAATAATTATTATTATTTTTATAAAATTTAAATAAAACTTATAATGTAACTAACTAAAAGTTAAATAAAGCCATGAATATAAAAAAAACTGATGAAAAAAGTACAAAATGACATAAAAAATTTAAACTTTAAACTGAAATTAAAATGAAACTACTTTAAAACTACTTTAATATACATAATAGTATATGAATAATAACAATTTTATAATAAAACAACAACGGTAAAAAACAATAACGGAAAATAATCAGAGGATTTGATTTTTTTTTTTTATAAATTTTGGAAAATATTTTGAAATTCAATTATTTTGGCATTGTATTTAATTATTATGAATATTTTATAATTTTACAATGTTATAAATAATTCCATAACTATCTGCAAACATGATATTATTTAAAATAATTTTACACATTTTAACTATTAATTAATTTTAATTACGTAGATTTTTTTATGTAATATTATAAAGTTTAACCAATTATTTCTTTTTAGACCATTTCTAAATAAGTAAACGTTAATAAGCAAGTAATAATTTTTACATCTTGAATAGAATATCTTGAAAATGCAAATGTAAAACACATGGACAGTGAGCACTGGACACATTTCTGTTTTGTTTAACAATTTACTGTAATATATGATAATATCCATGATCGATTTTGTTGACTTGTTGAGACTGATTTGCGTTTCACAGAGTATCTCGTCCAATGTGCTGGAGGAGTCTGCGGTGTCTGATGATATCCTGTCCCCAGAGGAGGAGGGCATCTGTTCAGGGAAGTACTTCAGTGAGTCTGGGCTCGTGGGACTCCTGGAGCAAGCAGCTGCTTCTTTTAACATGGTGAGAGCAGCTCACGTCACATCACTCCCCCCACAGACACTGAGTGCATCGAGGGGAATCAAGTGGATTAGACTCATATCCAAGCCAGCGCCACACATTTATATTGGATTATTAACTGAAGGTTGACTGTAGATTCTGTCTCTCTTCCAGGCTGCCATGTACGAGGCCATAAATGAAGTCTACAAAATCCTTTGTCCCATTCACGAGGCCAACAGAGACTTTAAGAAGCTGGCCTCTGTCCACGGCAAGCTGCAGGATGCCTTCAACAAAGTATACAATCAGGTTTGTTGACTCAGGAAGCGTGTGTTGAAGAGCTGAACGTGTCTGCAAGAAGTTTTGCACAATTTCAGGAGTCAGTTTGTTGAATGGCTATTACATTTTAACAATATTCATTGTCCATTAATGAATCATTTTAAAATATATTATAAAGCCATTATAGCCTGCCACTTCATCCAGTATATAACCACTTGAAAATAGTATACATACATTTGTTTGAGTTGCATTTTATAAAATTGAGCAGTTGAACAGAAATCATTGAGCTGCTTCGTTTAAAAATGTGGGATCATAGTTTCATATGAACATTAGTTTTAAAAAACCTGCGAAAATTTGCTGTCCTGACATTGAAATTGGCTAAGGAGATTTTATTCAGGCAGGCTTATATAATTTAACATCTTGCCTCCATATGGCAAAAAAAGTGTTTATAAATGGCACTGATTTGAATACAGAGGTAACAACAACTGTATTTCTGCTTTCACAGAAGCGCCACCTACTGTCAAAAAATGACTTTGCATGGATTTACTTTTGCATTCAGACCAATTCTAATAATAAATAATAATTTATTAGACTGATATGTAAGGTTTATAATTTTATGGAACTTTTTATTTTTGCCAAAAACCTGTATTATTTGAATTCATCCAGTGATTTACGCCATCCTAGATGTATATGATTTTCTTCCTTCAGACGAATACACACACTGGGCTCCTCCTGAAGCTAGTCGATGCGTTTGTGTAAAAAATATATCCGTTTTTAAAACTTTATTCAAAAAGTCTTGCACATGTTCACAAAAGAAACATGTAAATATGGATATGTATCAAATGCATGGCTTTCCCTCACAAGACTTATTAAACCGTGTGGAGCCCTTTTCATGATGGTGAATGGATGCTTTTTTTGGACTTCAAAATCTCGACTCCCATTCACTTCTATTATAAGGTTAGAAGAGCAAGACATTTTTCAATATAAAATAACTCTGATTGGAAGAATAAAGCTGTATACACCTAGGATGGCTTGAATCATTTTCATTTTTGGGTGAACTATACCTTTAAATCATAGTTTAATTAACTAATTAATAGTAATTTTTCATACTAAAGGAACGATTGTATTAGACATCTCTAATAGCTATATAATGAGTATTTTGCGTGAGATGAAGCCGGTCTTGTGCTGAGATCTGGAGCGCAGACATTAGTTGCTGAGCTGTGGTGTGAAGCTCTGTGTTATTCTAATGTGTGTGGTTTAGATGTTTGATTGATGTCTCTTCTCTGTCTTGTCGGTGTTGATGTGTCTCCTGCTGTGTCCGCACACAGAGCTCTGGATGGGAGGTATGGCTGATCGATCACACTGTGCTTCTGTATTTATCAGTACCATCTGTTGCAGTTTATGCGAGAGGGAATGTTCTCCCACACAGAAACTAACTGTCTCTGGTCTTTATCTCTTTTTATTCTTCCATCGCTCTCCCCGTGTGCGGTCTGGATGTTTTCCTGGTGAGTGAACATGAACTTGGTTACCCAACATAAAATTCAAGCTGTTCCATCCCACTGTAAGGTTCACCATCTCTGACACACTTATGTAAGGCCATTTCACAAGAATGGCACAAGTCAGTGATGTCCTGGGGCACATGTGCTCACATTTGGATCCATAAACCCATCCTCCGTGCTATCAGTGTTGTGACTTTAGGCCTGATGTGGCTGAAACCGATGTTATTTAGGCTCCTCTCGTCTTACATGTATCTCAATTGTTCCTGTTCTATATGTTCAGGCCATAGAGGATGTTTGGCACCTACTTCCGCGTGGGCTTCTATGGATGCCGCTTTGGAGATCTGGACGAGCAGGAGTTTGTGTACAAAGAGCCTTCAATCACCAAACTGGCTGAGATCTCTCATAGACTAGAGGTACATTTCTGATCATCATAATCATAGTAATATTTTATTTGAATAAAAACAACTATAAGTATTAATAATAATAGATACATTATTTACAAATATTGCTATTAAATCTATGTTTGTTTAATTTTTAAATAAATAATTACAATTATAAACATTCATTTAACATTTTCAAGTTGTCAAATTTGTTTCTAAAAATCTCTAGATTATTTGTTTTATATATTATTTACTAATACTTTCTTAAAGGATGAAGATTAATTTATATTAATTTAGGAGAAATTATTCGTATTTCAGGGGTACAAATCTTGGGTCAGGGTCTGAAAAAAATGGATTATCTGTTGGTTTTGTGCGTCTCAGATGATGATTTTAATATGATCAATTGATCATTCGTTAGGAGTTTTACTCTGAACGATTTGGTGATGAAGTGGTGGTGATCATCAAGGATTCCAACCATGTTGACAAGAACAAACTGGACCCCAATAAGGTAAGATATGATATAATGCTAGTACAAGACTGACACTCAATTTCATTTGCATATATATATGGGTGTGTATTTATAAATGCATAACTACTAAATTGTAAACAGTACACAAGCAAAAACTTTTAGATTTTTAGAATTTTAGATTTGATTAATTGTATGACAGCACTAATTGTTTTGTTTATTAGTGTTTTTAACTTTTATTTTTGTGTAGTTAACAATAGCAAACCAAATTAATTTCAGAACATTTCAAATTGGTCCACTTTGACCAGAGCTGTGTGTTTATGTTACCCAGGCGTACCTGCAGATCACGTACGTGGAGCCCTTCTTCGACACTTACGAGCTGAAGGAGCGCATCACGTACTTCGACAAGAACTATAACCTGCGCACGTTCATGTACTGTACTCCGTTCACGCTGGACGGCCGGGCCCACGGTGACCTGCACGAGCAGTACAAACGCAAGACAGTCCTCACCACGTCCCACGCTTTCCCCTACATCAAGACCCGCATCAACGTCATCCACAAAGAGGAGGTGTGGGCCGCTTCACTTTGGGAGGTTCGTATCTCGCCTCCAGGCAGATCTTCTAAACAGTTGTCCTCCTACCTGCAGATCATTCTTATGCCGATGGAAGTGGCCATCGAGGATATGCAGAAGAAAACACAGGAGCTGGCCTTCGCCACCCATCAGGACCCCGCCGACTCCAAGATGCTCCAGATGGTGCTTCAGGGTTGTGTCGGCACCACTGTTAATCAGGTGATATTCTAGATCAGATGGCTGTCCTCCAGTATGTCGGTTTGTTTGTGTATGTGAACCTGTACATGTTGTCACAAAGGGTCCGCTGGAGGTGGCTCAGGTCTTCCTGTCTGAAATTCCTGAGGACCCCAAACTCTACCGGCATCACAATAAACTGCGCCTCTGCTTCAAGGACTTCACAAAAAGGTGGAGTGACTTTTATGCACACATTCCTGCACACAAGCATGTGCACTATATCGGTTTAAAACCTTAGGTAGCGATTTAATTGGTTAAAACAAAGGCCAATGGATCAGTTTTTAGTATTTAATATTACGCACACTTATTTTCGTCCATGAAATTATGTCCATCATTTTTACACGCTGCCTTCATCATAAAAAGTGAAAGAAAAATACATTTGGTTCATTTTTCTGTGTTTTAGCGTCCATAGCATGCATTTTAATGAAACAGATGACGAAAGCAGGCGGAAATTTCAGACTCGCTATGTTACTTGTTACATGTGCTTACTATTAAAATAAGAATAAATTACACAAGTAACCCTATGCCAAGCCCTAACCATATAGTAAGTAAATGTAGTTCATTAATATTACCCCGTACTTAAATGTGTAATGCCACTGTGACAAGGACACCTTAAAATAAAGTGTAACCAACATGATTTAAAGTAGAAGTCTGGGGCAGTACCAACATTGGATATGTGGGCCATGGACTTGATAAAGTGAAATTTAGTGTTTGGAAAGGATTAGTTTAGTTAAGGAAAGGAAACGGCATGTTTTTGAGTATGTGGGAGTCATTTATTAATTTGGTGGGCAGATCTGCAGATTGAAATGCTGTAATGATTTTACTCGGATCTCTTCGTTTGTTTTTTTATTTTTATTTAGTTTGTTTATTGTCCCGGTTATGCTAGCTTGTAACTAATAGATGTAAGACATGATTGTAGAAAAATAAAAGTAATGAAACTGGTGAGGAAAAAAGTGATTAATAAAAGAGTGCAATCATTTTCAAATAAATACATTTTTTTATGTAAGGCAGCAGTGTTTCATAATGTTTAATTTTCGAGTATTGCATAACTTTATTTAACTCATTGACTTTTTCCTGCTTAAGATGCATATAAAGAACATCTTGAGATTTGTGGAAGCATTTGACCACATTACTGAATCAAACAATTCAGTTTATCAAATTTAATTGAATCGTTTTGAATTTAGAAAATGTCCCATTGAATCAAGCTGATTTGCCGTCAGCCCAAGTTTCATACCCCTAGTGTTATGTGGCCTTGGTTTGGATCTTTATGTTGCTAAACATGGCCGCAGTCCATTTCCAACATGCTCAAGCTGCCAATTATCTAAACCACAGATCAGCGTGGTATCATCCATTGGCTGAGAATGAAGTGAACTGGTGATTGAACTGAATCCTCCAGTTAAAGCAGCGTTTTCTGTTGGACTGACAGTTCTGGGTCACTTGTAATGTACTAACTGCAGTGTTCTGGACTCAGGTGTGAAGATGCTCTGAGGAAGAACAAGTCTCTGATTGGTCCGGATCAGAAGGAGTACCATCGAGAGCTGGAGCGGAACTACACTAAACTGAGAGAAGCTCTGTTTCCTCTTATCAACCGCAAAATCCCTCAACTTTACAGACCACTGCCTCTGCCGACCACACCAACACAGAGGTAACATCACACAGAGTTCATCTGAAATCAATCAGACCACAACAGCAGAACAGGTCGTAGCAGCCGGGGACCTTCAAACTCATTCAAAATCTGTGCATCATGACTCCTGCAAGTTGTTTTTTGGTGTATAACATGCATTATGAACTAAAATATTGTTGCATTTATATTAAATATATAAGTATTGTTACTGTTATTTTGGGTTCTATGATTTCCGCGATGCAGAGAATGCGGACAGAATGCAGAAATAGAAATAAAACGTACTGTATAACATGGATTTTCACACTTTTGATTTTTGAATAAATCAAAAGTAGGTTAGTACACAAAATATTCAAATTTTATTTTAATGAATGTTTACCAGACAAATTATTTACCAGAAAAAATTTAAATACACAACACAGTGTTTCTGAAAAAATAGAATTAAATTATTTTTTTAGAAATCTCTATTATTTAGAGATGCTTTTGAAAATTTGAAACATTAAACCAAAGAAATGGAATCCAGATAAATAATAGAAAATGCTAATTAAAAAAAAATAAAATAAAACTGAAAATAAAAAAATTTGAGAATATAAATATTTCATAGGTGTTTCAATTGTGTGTTTCATGATTTCAATTAATTAGACATTAAACATTTATGTAATTATTAAAACATAATGGGGGAAACATCTAAATGGGCGGAGGAAACAGAATTTGGAAAAAATAAATAAAATGGATTTAATAACGCCCTGCTACTACTACTGTTGTTGTTATTAATATATTATAAATATATACATTAATATATTGTGTAATTATTACAATTAAAAAGTAGTTGCTTAAACAGTGTTCTAATAAAAAGTTGCATCTGCATTCAATAAATAAATACTACTGATTATGCGTGTAAAAAATCAAATAGTGTCTGGTCACCTAATATTATATAAATATTAAATAATAACTCAAATATATGTAGTTGTGTGTACATTTGATAAATGCATTAATATTGTTAGTAAAATTATACACAAGTAATAAAAATACGTAAAAATAATACAAATTAAAAAAATATATAGTATAATAAATGAACACACAAAAAATAATAAAATAATAATAAAATGGGAGCATTTTTAAGTAACTTGTTTTTCCTCATCCAAACCACATTTCCTGTAGTGAGTGATGACCCGAAGTCACCAGAAGGGATTTATCTGAATGGTGGATCTGTTCTTGCTCATCTTTCCAGGAATTCTCTCAGTCGATCCAGTTTTCGGCGCGTGGAGTGCTGAGGTGTGGCAGAGCCGGGCGCGGGTGGATGTAAAGGCAGACATGATCTCCCGCTCCATCACTCAACCCCCGCCCACACACTAAAACACACTGTGCACATTCCTGAGCCAGGCTCTCTCTCCCAGAGCTGCAGTCTGTTTACTCTGAGAGGTTATCTGCTGTAAACAGAGTCATTATGATCTTCATGGGCACAGAAGCGGGCAGAACCGCTCAAAGTAGTCATCAGTAGAGAAAAAAAAAAAATAAACGCTTCTTGCTCAGCATCGGAGATAATTTTAGGTTCCAATCAGCACACGGCATTCGGATGCTCCTCTGCCTTTCCTCCTCTTGTTTGTTTGTGCTGTCTTTCCCCGTCTCGTGCGCTTGTGTGAGTGTGAGAAAGACGGCAACCATATGAGCCACAGTCCATCCAGGCACTTATTTGTGTGTGTGTTTATGTGTGTGAATGCCTTGCCACATAAAACCTTGTAGTGCTGTTTGATTTATCTGCTTGTACTCAGTGGATTAAAGCATTTGTAAAAGCTCTGTCTTTTTGAAGACTAACCACTGACAGACTGAGCCCTCGCGTTTAATCTTTCACGTCATTGGCGCAAACTGTTTTTAAAACTACTTCTGCCTTTGGCTCAAGCATGGATGCAGAAAAGCAAATAAAAAACAAAAGCTGGATTTGTTTAAAGACTGTGTGTAGTGGAGATCCCTGGCTCGTTCTCTGGATGCGTGTCTCTTTGGGTAATGGAGGAAGCATGAGGCATTAATATAGTGATTAACTGTGGAAAAAGTCCTGCACTGCACTAACAAAAGAGCACACTGACGTTCTGCACTGACTGCTTTGAGTTTTACTGCCACTGCTGCACCCAGTCCTACTTTCAATTCAACGTTGGTGTTATTGTAAATGCACAGTAATCTAATGTATACTATCTACATTATGCACTAGTATGTAAACTGGAAAAAAGGAGGATGATTTAGATGTTGCCATTTGGGTTGTTGACTGTAGATACCTACCATAGTTGGACTGCTGTAATATCTGTCTTGCACTATTGATTTGTCTGACCTCTACTGCCTGTCTCGACACTATACTGTGCAAATTGTTGGTCTAAATACTGTATTTTTAATAACCAAAATGTTTTTTTTTATTTATTCGTATGTTTGTCCTTTTTCTTTTCGAGTTAAATTTTTATATTAAAAGAAACTTCTCCTGTTTTGTTTAACTGTGGCTTTATTTGAGTGTTTATGTTTAGATGTAGAAACACACACAAATATAAAATGTGTATAAATGTGTATTTAATATTAATAGAACATATATAATTTACAAAGGATTCTCTGTATGGTAAATTTATTGTAAATAATATTTTTTTTCATAGTAACATGTACAGATAATATCCGTACAATAATATATGTGTATTAAGTATATTTTTAGTGAATGGAAATATCCACAGCATGGACATTCACTAAATAGCAAATATATTTAAATAATTGGAGAAAAATATTCATATGTTAAAAGCTGTATTGCAGTTGTATATTAAAGTGTTTACATATACTGATAGAGATATGCCTGTTAAATGTGTATATTAATATTATTTAAAATATTCAAATGCAGTACATATATTGTACATATTTTAAGATAAAGAATATAGTCGTATTAAAAGCTTTAAGCGCTTATATTGATACTGACGCACACATACTACGCCACAAGCAAATATTAAATATTACAAGTTTTAATAGAGAAAATACATATATATACTTACTATATATTCCATACATTATGTATATTTACAATATATTGTAAATAATTTCTTTTAAATCAAAGTTTAAAATATATGTTTTAATATTAACATCTTGGCCAGAACTCCCTGTAAGAAGATATTTCTTTTAATATAATTTGGGACCTTCCTGGAAAAAAATAGAGGATGAAATAAATATGCCAATATGTAAACATAGACTTTTCTTTAAACCCTCTTTTCTTTGCACATGCCTCTCTCATTAATCTCCTCACAGCTTGATGGTCTGCTCCTCGAAGCGACCTCCATATGGTCAACGTGTCTCTGATATGTAACGAGACAAAGACATCTGCGACCTAATAACAAATTAATATCATCTTAATGTCTCCTCAAAGCCCATATGGACAACGGGTGTCCTCATGCGTGGCCATCGATCGCTGACGTAAGCCCATTAATGACGTCATGCCCCAAGCACATCGCTCGCGCCATCAAATCACAAATTGCAATACAGAGATTCAATGGAAAGCGCATTAAAGCAGACTTTAATATGATTTCTGATATGTTGCGCGAACGTCTATTTAACAATTATGCGCGAGCGTGCTGTCACTGAGCTAACTTCTCTGTTTTGTCTGGTGAAAATAAGAAAAGCAAATATTTGAGGAGGATTGTGGGATTAAGGAAGAGTGGCTCTTTAAGAGCAGAGGGAGGGGTTCGCATCACGCCTCGGCTGCGGTGTTTTTGTCTCTGTCAGTGAGACTGAAGCTGGCCTTATCGACTGAGGGCGCTGGAAGGGGGTAGGTGACAATACACGCATGCTTTCTGCTTAACCTCGTGTTTTTGATTGGGAAAAAACATACAGCTGTGCTGCATACATGTGCACTGCCGTTTTTCCATTTGATTGGATGGTTGTGACGCTTCAGTCTTTGTGCTGCTCGATTTTACAGTGAGTTTCAAAGTAACGGTACTACGATAGGGATTCACGCTTTAAACCAGATTTATTGCTGCTGTGCATGACTTATTTCCACCGTCAGTGTTGCATGCGTTTGAAAAAACGATGCTTTCTTTTATTGCTGGATATATTATCATAGGAATATGGAAATTAAAAAAAGCATCTATAATGGAAAGCGCGCACAAAGCCTGGTCCTGAGAGTTCAGAGGCGCTCGTGAGGAATTATGTTTAATGCATAAGGAATATAATCACTTGGTTATTAAAAACAGGCCAATAAATAAACAAAACTAGTTTGAACGTAATCTGTGTTCATTTGCGGACGCGCGTCTTTTTGTAATAGGTTTTTTCTGTGTTTTATCTGAATATTGCTGTGGTGATGTATTTAAACGGGCTCGGTGGGTAAATGAGTGCTGATGGCGGTTTGGGGGTAAATTCTTCATTAAATGAAAGCCCCGTGACTGCTGTGACTCTGGGGAGAGGGAGGGACGGCTGGAGCTCTTCATGACTTCCAGATGTTCATCACTTCGCTGCAGCGGTTTTGAATTCACTGGCCTTGATTTGGTTGGCCAAGAAGTGTTGGGTTTAACACGTGCGCTGATTTAAATGAGCATGTTACTGATTGTGAAACACCTCTTGAACGTGTCAATAACAAGCACTCTTGGCTTACTGGATGCTGGTTTTGTTGGGGTTTAGTTATTGCTTTTGTGACATTGTTACTATGTTGTTTTAGTCACGCCACGCGACTTTGTGTCTTTGTTTTTGGGGCTACTTTCATTCTTCCTCGCCTGTCGTGTGTTGAAGTCACAGCTATGAGGGTTGTAAAGCGATCCCAGCAGTTTCGTCGCGTCGCGTCGCGACAGGAATGCGCGTCGTTTGGCTCACGCGGTGAAGTCGCAGGAATGCGGGGTTATAAAACCCCATTTGCACGGTGGACCACACGCTGGGAGACTAAATGCTGTTTACAAGACTAATGAAATTAAGCCAATCTGTTCCGAGCGCTTTTAATTTCCTTTAATTGTTGGAGTTTCTCAGAGCGTCACTTAATGATTGACGTCCTCTCAAGGCCTGACCCCACACACACGAAAGAAAAACACACACGGGGTCGTTTCTCTTTGATGGTATTGCCACTTTTCTAATGTAAAGACTCCAGTATTTCACGCTTATATCTGCTCAAGAGTATCTTAAGTGATCTCAGCTGTGCTTTAGACACCAGTGCTAGCTCTCCAAATTCGTTTTATTACCTGGCCATCTTCTCATTTGTGAGTTTTGGTGTTTACTGAGCTTTTTATTTTTCAGAAAATGCTTCTGGATATGTTGAAGCAAAACTCCATTATTTCTCCGAAGCATCATGTCGGCTTTAGTGTGATGCGCAGCAGTTTTTTGGCTTGTCATGTTCACTTTCACATTATTCTGCTTGATAGGTGTGTAAATCTGTCTGTCACTTTAAATGTGATGTTCAGTTCATCTTAGACAGTGCCAACAATCATCAAGCGCACAGTCACCATCATTCAGCGATAATTTCTAACTTTTGTTTTGGTTCAACAGCCTGTTAGTTCCCATTCAAACATCGCAACACAACATCAAGGCACATCAGGTATAAAATCAGTATGAGGGCTTGCCATTACCACGTGCCTTTCTGCTGTATGTTCGTTATTTATTTGACAATGACGGCAGTCATTATTCTGTAAACTAACCCTACATAGGGTAAGTTTCATGCACTGTTCATGCAAAAACAGCAAAAGTTTCCATTAAATAATTAAAATATCTCATAGAAAATAATACATTCATACCAAACAAACAATGCACCAAAACTGTAACTTTATCAGCACAATAAGCGTTTACCAAAAAGTCATGTAGGCAGCAAGTATTCTAGGGTTTACTTATTTAGTTAACAATCCACATCTTAAATAGTAAGAGTAAGTACTAATTCCTTTAAGGCTGATTAAAGCATAGACTAAAGCACCAACTCCGAAGTTTATATCTGTTTACAATTGGCCCATTACGAAAGCTGTTAAAATTCTGACCTAAAAGTAGGTGCAAGGCTCAATACGTTTTTAATAAATCTAAATGATATATATATTTGAATCATTCATTTCTTATATCTCATTTTGTCTTGATAAACACTTTCTAACACTCAACCTTAAGTTTTTTATTTTTCAGAAGTCTGTTTTATCATGACTTTGAACTCAATTTCCAACAGATGCCCATGTATCAAAATGTGCAGTTGTGACGTAATACATGGCCTTTTGTAAATCAGCTTAAGACATCATGGATTTCACCATGTTGTAATATAGCTCATTACAAAAGTAATACACAAGTAGCTTTTTGCTCTTTCTTGTGTAATGTACTGTATGTGCCTTGTTTTTTTGGCCCAGCCGAAAGTAAAGAACCGTTCTAATCCAGAGAAGGCATTAATCTGAAGGGGAGAATGGAAATTTTAGAGCAGACTGGAGTCCCCAGAGTGAAGGTGTGTCTCAGTGTTTGTCTGCTGCATGTGTGGGACATGTGTTCTGGGGTGTGTGCTGTGCCTCGTCTATCCCAAAAAATCAGCAAAAGAGTCTTGCGCAAAAGGTCCTGTGCAAACGTCAACACACAGCCGTAACTGTATGCCTTCAGCTCTGTCAGGATGTATGAGAGTTGCCCTCTGGAAAAGTTTCGGTTTCCACACGAGAGGTCTGGAACCTGGAAATGGCTGAGGCTGTGAACGTTCCCCGCGAAATCTGCTTTGTTTACATTAGCGAGCAGAGTCTCCCGACCGCAGTGATGAATCGTCACCCCTTACTAATCGTGACCCTATCGCTGCTGCATGACACGACACTTACAACATGTCTCTTTTGTTTGTGTCTAAGCATTTATATTCCCTCCCAGCTTGTCCGTGCCATTCATCACCCTTAATCCCAGTTCTCTGAGGAATTTGCCGTCGGTAAATTTGGATGTCTGCGGTGGTTCCTGTTGCCCGACTCCACCCCGCGGGGCCGTTTCCTGTTGGAGGTCAGCACAATGACCAATGGCAAGGCGGCGTTTGTTTGTTCTGCTCCTGCTCCGGTCGTAACGTGAGCAGAGAGAGGCCCCTCCCTGAGCCTTGAGCTTTGGCTTCAGGCCGCGGTGTTTCTCTGGATGCCGTCGTTTTCTCCGTATACCACTCCTTAATGTAAAAAACAGCCCTGTGTGTGCAGGGCATGTGGACAGTTTCCAGCATTGGTCATAATTCTCTGTAAGGTCCTGGCTGGAACTTCGTAACAGCCTATATTTGCGAAGCTGGCAGGTCTGTTACGTAACCCCCTAACCCAGCGGAAATGTCCCCAGACGGTCTAGAAATTGAGAAGAATTGAGCGCTGAGTTATGTGTGTTATTCTTCCATCAATGGATATCAACAAGATCTGGTCACACAACAACAGCTTAGGACCACCAGCGGAGAGGTATTCCTCCCAGAACAGCTTCGCCTTACTCAGGGTCAGAAATGAACAGGGGCTCTGCGCACCAAAAATGCCTCCCAAATTCAAGATAAGAGCCACTTTTCCATTTAGAGGCAATATTTGGCCGCTGGAGTTGGTTTATAGGCATGTTTTTTTAATCATTCACTTCTTAAATCTATGAATTCCTTTCAGTCAATTACTTAATTTGAATCACTTTAGAACTAATTTTGTTTTATTCTCATAGATTTTGACAGCCAATCAGAATCCACCTGAGTTAAAAGAGATTGAGCGTTTAAAGTGGCAGACAATACATCTAAAGTATGTGCTTGTAATAAACTGGACGTTATCGTCCGTTGGTGTGAATGCTCATAAAGTTATCTTTATAGTTAATATTTTTGGGGCCTAAAGGCCAAAGTGTACTTGACTTTTTACGCTAGTGTATCCGTACGAAAACTAAGTCTACTTGGGGCTGTAAGAGTTGTCAAGCGTCGTTCAAAGACATGGCACAGTTCCAGCTTTGTCTTGAGTGGTTAGAGGAATGCACTAAATACGATCACAATCGGGACGATGAGACCTTTTAAACTGCGTTTTCCTTAAGTTTCATCTAGTCCTGCTGTGCTTTTTTACAGCATATGGTCAGCAAAGATCACAAAACGTAAAGCCAATGGTATTTGAAATGACTCACACTGGGTTTCTTAGTCTGAGAGTATTTTTGCTCTAGACGTTTCCATTTAAATATCACCCTTTTCTGTTTTCGCCTCTCCTGGTTTCCATCCTGGACCTACACCCTTTGTCTTTTTGGTTCTCCTTCCTGCTGAATTTGCTGCATTTTTTTGTCTATTCTGTTGCTGTTTCTGTCTTTTCTGTTTTTCTCTCCCTCCCTGATTTTGAAGTCTCCCCTTCACCTTGACCGGGAGGAAGTGACCGAGTTTTTTTGGGTCTTTGGGGAACTGTAGCTCCCTTTCCTGTAACTCTTTCTGAACCTGAACTCTACGTACACATGCGCGTTTTCAATGGGCCGTAGCCATCATGTAGTTTAGAGAACAGTATCATACTGATCTATCTAAAGGTCTTGAACTTTTGTTGAGTATGTGCTTGACAGTGTGAGGCTTTACGTGTGGTTGGAAGGAGACATTTATGTTAGTGGCCCTAGACATAAGTGTCTAGTCAAGTGTGGTATCAATCTTTTGAGCTATTGTTTTATGTGCATGTGTTGGCCTTATCCAAATTTATCACCATCCACATAGTCATTATGGTAAAAATCGGTTTAATAGTATAGTATGTGACACAGTGCGGGATAAACAGTGTGGTATACTGTATACAATCTGAGACCACTTTATTGAGCATGTTTCTTTTTTTATTTGCAAATTATGCTATTATTGGATAGTAAGATTGTATATATATAATAATATATGGAAGAATTTCCATCTTTTTTTCCTTTTTTTTCAGAAAGGTTGCATTAAATTGTTCAGACATTTATGGTCTGACATTTTTATTACAAAAGATTTTAATATCAAATAAATTCTGTTCTTCTTTAAACTTTCTATTCTTAAAAAATCCTGAAGAAATGTATCTTGGTTTCCACAAAAATTTGTAGCGCAGCTGTTTTCAGCCAGGAAGCAAATCTGCATATTACAAGGATTTCTAAAAAAAGGTCATGTGACAAAACTAGAGTAGGAATGCTGAAAATTCTGAAAAATAAATTACATTTTATAAGATTCGACAAAACAGAAAACATTAGCTGTATTAATATTTAACAGAATTACTGTTTTAGTGTGTTTTTAATAAAATGAGGCAGCTTTGGTGAGCATAAGAAACATTTAGAAAAAAATCTTAACAATAGTAACTTTTGAATGATGTGTATATTATAGCATAATTAAATCAGTGTTTCTTGAATTAATTTTCCAATCTTAAAACATTTATTTTCCCATTTAAATTCGATTTTCCACTATATCTTTGTTACATCATTCTTTATCCTAAATAAATTTCAGTGTCCATAACTCAACAAATTTACTCGTAAACCACTAATGCATCCAGTAAAAAGAAACTGCATGTTAGAAAGACTTAATAGTTACAGTAAGATACTGTTTTTGTTTTCCAGAAAGAATAGGACTTTCTCACCAGTGAGCAAATGAGAAGCATTACGTGTGTTTTAAAGGCAATCTCTCTCTCTCTCTCTCTCTCTTTCTCTCTCTCTCTTCCCAGTGCTCCTCCCAGCTCTATATTAGAACCAGCTGTGGAGTTAGAGGCTGAATGAATGGCTCTTTGTGATTTGGCTGTCACTCCTGTACAAGGCTCTGTTTCTTTCTCCCTCTAGAAACTGGCATGACAAAAGTGTTGGAACAATGTAACCTAATGTTCCTGCTTTGACATTGTTACTCCATAAAACCATATCAATTCACCACCAAGACTGAAGAAATGCATGTATGAGATGTTGAGCTTTAGAAGACCGTGCCCTTGATTCTTCAAGTGAACGTGTAGATGACCAGAAATGAATGTCTGTACGGTATTAAGAAGATGATTTTCCAGTCATGCAGATCTTTGACCACAAAGTCGCCTGAACCCTGCTCTTGAGGGAATCTGAGGTGTAGGAGTGTTCGTGAAGGTTCACAATGTTCTGGAATGTTTCTGGATGCCGTCTGATGTCCGTCAGGGGTGTGTCCTGTCTTTGGGTTTAGGCGGGTGACTCACTAGAACTCCGGACCAAAAAAACAGAGCTCACAGCACAGAGCTTTCCCAGGCTCGGGCCAAGTAATATGTTGTTGTGGTTGAGGGAGATGAGGGGTGTGTTGTGGTGGTAAGCAATGATGATAGAGAGCCAAAATGAATTAGTCTCTCACAGAAGAGTCAACAGTCGTGAGGAGTGGCTTTTCTAGTGCTCGAGGTGACTCCAAACGTCTAAAATAAAGGGTGCGACCGAAAGAATCTGCCAATGTTAGTCGTAATTTAAACCGTTCCATAAATAATTCATCCTTTTTTGTCCTCTTTTAGGATTTTGGTGGCACCCATAAGAGAGTCGAAGGAATCGAAAGAGGAGAGCGAGGAGGTCGGGGAAGAGAGACCATCATTGCAGCACAGTGAGTTTTTTTACCTCTATCTGCTATCTTTAGACAAGATACAAATAACTCAAGCAGTTCCCTCGAGTTTAAGGAGTCAAATTATTCCTAGTTTGCAGATAAGCATCCCAAATTCCACGTCATAGCCAAGAAAAATGAAGCAGCTTGTTGCAAACCTTCAGTTTCACACAGTGATAAAGAGACCTTTGAACATCATCATCAAAACTAAACACCCCTTAATGTTTATCCGTACTCGCTTGAGTGAAACTAATGACCATACTGTTTTTTCTTGACATGTTTTCATAATATGAAACAAGCATTGAGGAATTCAGCTCTCCTGACTCCAGCATGGCTTGATCACTCATACTGGCCACCGAATGCAGGCCGATATAAGACTTCCCTTAAGATAGCTAATCTTAATAATGTTGCGGTGGGTGTGGGACACCCTGGAGGCAGGAGATGTCAACTTCCGCTGCTCTGGAATGCAAAGCGAGTGAGGTATGGAGAGAGGGGCACGGGTTTAGGGCAAGGCATTCCTTCCGGAGGAGGGTAGAGACTGGCTGTGCTGGGGAAAGGTCTTCTGCATGCCACTAAAATGACAGGGTGCTGGTGGGGAGGGGGGCACACTGTGCTCTGTTCACTGTCATCTCAATGGGACACTGTTTATGAGCAGACAAAGAGCAAGGAAGGTCACCGCCACACATGCACGCATAGTAACCGATGCAGCCCTGTTCTTCGGCAGGAGAGGGTGGATGTGGTGGGCTGGACAAGGGGATTGTTCGGGAGCATGAGGCATAGCGCTGAAATGACTAGAGTTCAGGAAACTAGGTTTCGACATTGACTGTAAAGTGAATAGCACTCTGGTATTGTTATATGATTGCTAAAATGTTGCTAAAAGGGGTTTGAAGTGTGTCGTTGTGCGGCGATTATGACATATCCACAATTCTAGCTTAAAAGAGTATGAAGGCAGTGTTGTCGGTCATAACTTCTGTCAGAAAATAGCGCAACACAGGGCAAAGATGATTATCAAATGATGTCTGAAAGTTAGCTGTAGTTATTGCGTATAACACAATTATTTCAAAATGCTGGGTTTGGTGTGTGGTCTCGTAAACATGGTCTTAAACAAGTTATAAAGTCCTAAATAACCGTAAAGGCACGGTCACACTGCACTTTTTGCTCCATTGACTTCCATTTATACGCATGCGAAAGAGAAAGACCGGAAATCCAATCTTCTGCGACAGAAGTTGCGTATGCTACTGCGTCCCAAAGTTCGTTTGGTGAAATCTCATCACTTGAAGCCCAGTCTGGCCATGGCGTGACCTTTGTCTCTTCACGCCTTGACTGTTGTCTGGCAAAAATGGAGGAGGTGCTAATTTTAGCCGTGTCATGTTGGGCTATACTGTACAACACGGCCGACCATATTCGCAGCTGCCCATATGCCCAAACTGCAGTGTGACCCTACTTTAAAGAGTTGAGAGAAAATAGGATGTGTGTCAGATCCAAGTCTTTTGCGTCTGATGAAGTCAGTCATTGATGTAAATCACAGATCAAAAGGAAAGAAATCCCTCAACTCTAGTTGCTGGTTAGGTTTTGTACTTTGAGTAACAATTAATTTATTAATATATAATGTATAGTTGTAATATAAATTAAAAATAATTGCTTTCAATTGCACCGTAACATTAAATGACTATAATTAATATCTATAGTTAATAAGGGGAAATTGTGTTTAATAGAGACTTCAATAGTGGTATTGCATTAAAAATACTGTCTGTTGTTAATAAAAGTCTACTTAGTAAAAAGATGCCATTAAACACATATTTAAAATATTCCATCTTTATATTGTTTCTACATTAATCTGGAGGTTCAATGTGAAATTATGGCAATATAAATATGCAGTTAATTTACAAAAATGTGTGAATAATTAGTTTATTTCAGTTGATTCAGAGACAGCACTAAAGTTAACCTTTTAGAGATGTTGGTGTTGATAATAGTAGTTAATTGTACTGCTGAATATGCATTTTAATTTTATTTCTCGTTTTGTAGGCCCTTAAAAAGAGATCGGGATGGCCACCAACCCCTTGGCCCCCTTTAAAAATAAAAATTAAAAAATCCAGCCCTCAAATAAAACTAATTGAATATCCCTGGTGTAAATGGTAAAGCTAATTTTTCTTCCTTTTTACATCTTGTATCACATCGGAAAGGTACTTGTTTTCTGTTTAAATGAAGGATATAATTGTACAGTGGAAAATAAAGTGTCAGGTAGGGTAAGGTTTAGGGAGGGCTTTATGAATTAATCTTAATTTTCATTGTACTCAGTGATAAAAGACCGTTTAACAGCTGTTTAAGCTCTTACTGTCACAATGAGCCAGTATTCATTTAATGCTGAACATCTCACGAAATAAGAGATAAGATTATTTGCAGTCTACCATGATTACCACTTTTCACTTTAGCGCCAAAAAGACGCCGTCTAATCAAAGTTGGGTTTTCTGAATGGTTGCTTGGTGTTACTTAATGGATGAAAGTCAAAAGAGCCCAGCCTTTTTGTCTCTATGAAATTTTAGTCTTTAGATATGGGTGTTGATTTGGCTGTTTTATCAGTTGACGGGAAAGTAGGTTATGGCCGCTGGGAAAAATCAGTAAGCTGATGATTTGACTTGGTACTAACGTATGATACAAGATCAGTTGCACATTAAAGTTGAAGAGTTAGCTTCGATCTTAACCTAAAATATGTACAATAATAACAAACATGTTAGAGCAGAGAAGTAAAAGAGAGAGACAAAGAGAGATGTGTATGAGTACAACAAGGGTGTTTGTGACATAGTCAGAGCAGTTATTGCTGAAGGCTGGATGTTTGTCATGCTGTGAGCCTTTACTGGAGTCTCTAATTATGGCACATCAGCCATCCCCCTGTCAACACTCTTCACAGCACAGACGCTCAAATTTTCACACATACACACACACAAGTTTGTGTGTTAGCCCTCACAGTAACATGTCTCAAGCGTACTCAACATTAATTTGTGGCTGTGGCAGGGGAATAAAAAAAACCCACTAATTAAGATGATGATGACTTTAGCAGCTTGGCATGTTATAATAAAATCTTTTTTTCCTGCTTTATCATCTTCCTACATTTGATTATGTATAGTGGGCACAGCCAGAAACAACATACAGTGTTTATTTTTGCATTTTTGTGTATTATTAGCTTCTAGTATTAATTGTGAACGTGTGGTTATTGTTCTTTCTTTTATTTTTTTTATGTTTAAATTTGATAGTTTTTCATTCTGCATTGACCTCTGTTGTTGACCTCTGACCTCAGTTGCACTACATTTAATGAAAGTAGGTGATGTGGAAATCTTTGTGACAAAAAGCGCAAACAGCAAAAAGACCTGCTTTACCAAAAGTTTAACAGAAAATATTTTTCTGTATTTACGTATTTAAAAAAATATATAGTAATTAGGTCCTAAAATGATGAAGGTGAAACTTCAGTTAAAAATAGTGTATTTGTTGTTCTTAACATGACATCTGAATAGTAGCGATATCAACGCTAACCGGATATCAAAATGTGACTAAAATAAATGAGATTTCAAGTGTAAGGAAGTGAGCAAAAGCACACAAGGATGGGTAGTGGGCAAGAGAGCTCATTTTGCCGGCTTAAGATCTACAAAATACCAAATCAGTTCAGTCAGTGTTTCCGTATGCCCTACTTTCTCCTCAAAGAGGCAAGAACATAAACAGACTGAGAGGGTCATGAGATTAGACAGAAGGGAAAAGTTTTGTGTGAGGCAGCAAGCGAGAAGCAATTTGCCATTATGAACCAAAATGACTGGAGCAGTCAGCAGTTCTCTTTGAGATGTCTGTGAAGTTAGAGCCCAACTCTGTGGTCTAATATGCTGTTAATGTTGGGAACAGAGATAGCTCGTGGCACTGCCCCCCACCTTCCGACTGACTAATGACCTAGAAAGTTAATCTTTGGCAAAAAGGCATGTTAGCTGGGAAAGATGCAA
This sequence comes from Enteromius unitaeniatus, assembly GCA_032359435.1. Lineage (NCBI taxonomy): Eukaryota > Metazoa > Chordata > Actinopteri > Cypriniformes > Cyprinidae > Enteromius > Enteromius unitaeniatus. The sequence continues at coordinate 3,029,263 of JAUMHI010000035.1, forward strand.
TGCTGAGGGGAAAAAGAGAGCAGTCTAAAAGCATGAGAGCCAGATGAAAAAAGAGAGAGAGAAACAGTTATGGGAAGGGCTATGCATGTAATGCTTTTGTTTCATTTTACCTAATTGATTTAAAGCTGGAATGCTTTGCTTCAGTCGAAATGCGCAACTGAGAGAGCGGAAGAAGGAAGAGCGGACAGAGGTCAGCTGCTATCTCCTGATCATCAGCTGACAGAGTGAGGAAAAATAAGGGAGAAAAGAGGAGATAAAAAGCATGGAAAAAGTGTGGGAGAGAAAGGTCATGCAATAGTGCCTGTGTCTGTGTTTTTTTACAGTACCTCGATTCTGAGAACCACAGAGAGCGTATTCAGATGATTCCTAATAAGGCTGTAACTAGACGCTTGTTCTCCTGTTGTCGCCTGCCAGAGAACTTCCCCTCTTTTTCCCCTCTCCTCCAAACTAGAAACAAACAGAAACCAAACAGTCTAACTTTGTAGGGGATAAAGGAGGGGACGAGTTACAGGGAGTTTGACACTCCTAATTAGGACTCGAACCCGAAACAAAAGATTTGTGTGGGATCTTAAAGGTTCAGTGTGCATTTTTTCGATATTTTTCATTAGGAGCATTTTAACAACATTCACAAACATCAAAAGTTAGCTTACGATTTAAATGCTCAAGAGTTTTCTCTTAGTATCTATAATTAGGTGTATGTCACTATTTTTATCATAGCTTACTTAACAGTACCAGGGTGCTTAAAGATCCCCTCCTGAGGGCACTCTATTCTTTGTTGGACTTCAAGGAAATTTACTACTACTGAATACAAATTAGCAGATTTTTTGAGAATTTGAGATAGAATTTAAAATTCCATCTGCTGAAGTGTAAATCATGTTCAGAGATGGGACCCAAAAAGAATTTAACAGCTCTGAGTCATATTGCATTAACAATCCTTTAGGAGTATGTTTGAATCCTGATGCTTAATTTCTGATTTAAAGATTTTGAATGAGAGCCACCTGTTAGGTTTGGTTTCTGGCCGTTAAAGGTCCAATTGGAAAATTAGTTTTGGTTACTTACAGTGTCTTTCTTATCCAGGCGAGATTGGCTGGTGAATGACAATCATGGCTCAGGTGCTTCATATGGACTCCGGTTTTCCAGGTAAGGTCCCATTTTGAATTCGGAAACTACACATAGTCTAATGTTTATATATTGTGATTTTTTTTGTTCCCCCTTACATAAGAGGCTAACTAGTAAAGTGATGCCTTGATCTAGTCATAGCCTGAAGTTTATTCTTTTTCCGGTTGTCTGATTCCAAGATTAGACCGAGATTTCCTGCAGTTTAAAGTTGTTTCCTCTGTCTTTAGGGAAGATTAACCCCCCGGAGCCCCCCTCCTTGCATGGAAAGGACCCAGAGGCTCCATACTCAGTAGAGACTCCCTATGGCTACCGTCTGGACCTTGACTTCCTCAAGTATGTCAATGATATTGAAAAGGGCAACACTATTAAGAAGGTGCCTGTGCAGCGACGCCCGCGTTATGGCTCACTTCCACGTGGCTACGGCTACACAGGCTCCTGGTGGACCTCCACTGAGTCACTCTGCTCCAATGCCAGCATGGACAGCCGTCATTCGTCATACTCCTACTGTGCACCGGGATTTCACATCTCACAGAGGCCCAATTTCAGTACGGCACGTGTGGAGAAGACCTTGCTGGACGCTCGCCGCAAGCTTGAGGAGGAGAAGGATGGCCGTCGTTTTTCGAACCTAGGCAGTATGCACAGCAGCATGGCAGGCTCCAACACCTCGCTGTCCAGTGCCCACAGCTTTAATCGTGCCCAGGGAGGGAGCTCCTATACGCCAGTGAGCTCTGGCTTGTCCACACCTGTCTCACCGACGCCCGGACATCTGCAGCACGTACGGGAGCAGATGGCCGTCGCTCTGCGGAAGATCCGGGAGCTGGAGGAGCAGGTGAAGACCATCCCAGTGCTGCAAGTGAAGATCTCCGTTCTTCAGGAGGAGAAGAGGCAGCTTAGCGTACAGCTCAAGAGCCAGAAGTTCCTGGGCCACACGCTAGGGTTCAGTCGGAGCCGACCGCGAGGAGAGCTCTACATCGACATCCCCGAAGAGGAGACGGGAAACGGGACAGCAGTCGTCAACAGAGCCGCAGGAAGTCTGTCGCCTACCACTCCGGGTTCCCTTCAGGACTCAGGATGTGAAATTGAGGAGACTGTAATTGTCGGTGGAGCTCGCCCTGGTGCAAAGCGGGAGGTGCGAACCGTCGGTGTGGGATCTGAGGTGGCTTACCGTCAAATGGGAGTAGGGGTGCGAGAAGAGGACTTAGGGCTGCTGCCTGAAGCCGAAGCCCTCAAGACTAAGGTGGGGGTGTTAGAAGTTCAGCTGAGGAAAACCATGCAGGAGCTACAGAGCGCTCAGCAGCAAGTGGAAGCAGCTCAGAGAGAGAGAGCTCTTTCCCCTCAGGTGGGCCACGCAGTGAGGGCCACTAGCCTCGGCTGGCAGGAGCAGCAGAGTCAGACCGGTGCGGGCCTCCACACGGTTGTCAGTTTTACTCAGCAGCCTCATCAGCAGAGGACGGTGGGGATCCAAGTGTACACGCTGGAGCAGCCTACAGTGGTGGGTGTGGGGACACTGCTAAGAGCCCAGGGTTGCACTTCTCCCGCTCAGCCTGTGTCTGCACCGGAAGGAGCCCACAGAAGACATGCAGAGTCCCCAGCAGCAGAGGGTGTGTATATCTATATTTCACCTTCATGCGGTTCCAGATATTCTGTGGAACATGAAAGGAGGCATAATATTTATGTTGCTTCTTTTTCTATACAATTACAACGAAAGGGGAAAAACAATGTTACACAATACTTTACGATACTTGTGAAATTATAAAGAAAGCGTCAAAGATGCACCAAGTCATTCATGACTTCTAACTTCTAACACTGATGCCACGTGTTAGCTTTGTACGATTAACAGACTTAAATTTAAAGTGCCACTATTATGGATTTTTTAAAATGAGCTTTCATGCAGTGAAACACACAAGTAGTTCACAATAAGGATATTTTTATTTTATAATTATCAAGTTTCTAATAAGGAACTACCTTTGTCTTAAATTTGCTATTAATTACTGCTTAGTTAACTTCTCTATAAGTTAATAGTATTAAATTAAGTGTTAATGTAGAACTACCTTACCTACCTGCATAGTTACTTGTTAACAACTGCCCGTTATTCTAAAGCATTACCAAATAATATTTTCTGTTCCTTACGTTGGGTTCCTTACTTTTTGTCTGGATTTAGACAGTTTGGAATTTAGTGCATAAGGGATGGTTACACTTTTCTTTTCATTGACTTCTGTTTATGTGGGAAACTGGAAACACAAGCTGATGCAAAATTTATTGCGCTGCAAAGTTCAAATGTAGTGAACTCTTACCTATGATGTTGTATTATGTGAAGACTCAGTAGACCAGAAGATTAATAGGTCACAGTGTTACCTCTCAGGTCTTTAAGGTTTGCAGTAAAATGGAGAATAATGTATATTTTTACATTTTGGATTATTATATGTTGAATTTATGTTTTTTAAAAAAGCACAACAGAGCGTGACATCATATCTTGTCTATTGCAATGTCCAAAGAACTGCAGTCTGACTGCCCATAAGTCATATGGTCTACTTTTCACACTGTTGATAATAGCAGCATGGATATTCTCCATTGTTTTCACTTACGTGTTCTGCAGAGAAAGAAAGTTGAATGTTTTGGGTGAACTATCCCTTTAAACTACTCCCCTTTCTTTTTTGTCCTCAGAATCGCTGCGTGAGTTTCCCATTGCAATAAGCTCTAAGCAGGTGCGGGAGGTTTTGAGAAGCGAAGTGTCCAAATCAGTGCCAGTGACCAACCAGGCAACTGCTATGGAGACAAAGTGCAGCCAAGTGGCCGCCGTCTGCCAAAGACTAAAAGAGGGAGAGATTAACCAGCAACCAGCAGAAGAAGCCATCCAAATTGATCCAGCCAAACCAGGTTTGCTGTGCTGTTTTTAGTAACAATGCATCAGTTATCTTCCAACTATTGATATTTACACTGCCCATGTGTATGTTTTCTTTATCCAGCCTCCCCTCAATCCAACCTGAGGTCAATCATGAAGAGAAAAGCAGATGGTGAACCTGGCTCTCCATACACCAAAAAGAACCTACAGTTCATAGGAGTCAATGGAGGGTAAATAGACAACTATGTGACTTAAATAAATGTTGTAGGAAACCGTATTGTTATTGAATATTTGCTAATGTTTCTTTTAGCATAATGTATGTTGCTAAGACTATTTGACTAAAGGTGGCTTACGTTTTTTAAGAAATAAGCATAAAACAAGCATAAAACTATTATTTTGCTGCCTTGCAACAATCGTGTTTCCTTCAGGAACTTCACATCTTGTTTAGATGATCCACTTGGGATCGGTTTCACTAGATCAGAGGGTTTTATGTGGTAAATAACAGTGCTAACGTGCCCTGCAGGTACGAGTCGACATCCTCTGACGACAGCAGCTCGGAAAGTTCAGAAGATGAGAGCGATGCAAGCGAATACCACGAGGCTACGGAGAAACTACCGGAATCCGTGGCGCAGCAGTCTCAGGTGACCTCCTGCAGCCCGCAGCCCATCTGTGAGACAGCAGCTGCTCATACACCTCAGCACAGCACTGCCCAGCCACTAGCCAATCACACTGCAGCACAGCAAAGCACCAGCCAATCGCAAGCCACGGACGCAGCTACCCAGCAACAGGTCACCCAATCACCAGCAACAGAGGCAGGCATACAGCTCTCTGTAAACCAGTCGTCAGTGACCACCGCCACAGCTCGTCTGGAGGGCATTGTTCAACCCGCAGATGTTTTCCAAGGGCATACCTCTCAAAGCACTGCCGCTTCTCTCGAACAAGACTCTGTCCAGGTGTCATCCACCAGCGCTACGCTGCGGCAGTCCAAAGCTACCGAGCCCAACGTCCAGCCAAATCTCACTCAGCCAGACGTGTCGGGCCTTGCTGCTCAGCAGATAGTCACTCAATCACAATCCACCGGTGCCAAACCTCAGCAAGATGTTAGCCAATCAAAAACCGCTGACCTCACCACCCAACAAGAAGCGACACAGTCACAATATACTGATGCCTCAGCAAAACAGGACATAGCCATATCCTTCTCCGCTAATCCAGCTGAAAATACAAGCACCACCGCCATTAACAAACAAGCAAGCAGGTAGGGAGACTCAAATCAGTGACACCCAGCTCTTATGAGATTCCCGTTTGATTATTTTGTCTGTAAATGCTGAGATGATGAGCACGTTCTCTTTGTTTCCAGACTGGAACTGAGTGGCAGCCTCATGGCGGCCCTCCACACCTTGCAGAAGGCGCTCAGCGAACCAAATGCATTTAGCCATCAAAACGCAGTATGTTCATCAGTTGTGTTCTCACGCTTTTGAAGTGATAGATAGCATAGTCCCTAACTTCAAAGTGAAGTATGGAATTATTTAGCTTAGAGAATTAGCAGGTATTTTCATGGGGCCCTGTAAGTACTGTAATGTGAAACAAAACATGCATCCAGTCATATGGAATTTACAGTATAACATGAAATGTTACAGAATTTGACAAATTATGGGTGAATAAATCAAAAGTAGGGCTGTGTACATGATCATGTCTCAATATGTGTTAGTGCTAAGCTAGGCCTTCATGAGAACTTTTTAAAATAGAAGTGTTGTTTAACTTGAAATTGTGACAGAAGTATATTACTGTTGTACAGAAGAATGCACTTTTTAAATAATAATAATAATAATTAAATGAATACGTTTTTTTTGTTTGCCAAAAAACTAATTGTTAAATTATCATTTGATTATGTTTTAATATATTAATTAAATATTAATATGGTTACTCCCATTTTTTTAGTTGAATGTAATATTGACATTTATATTAAAACATAAACCCAGACCAATTAATTGAATTTCAAAATTTCACAGGACCATATTATTGTTTACAAAAAGTTACATTTTATTAATTCTTTTTTGATAAAAAATGTTTTAAACCAATACTTAGGTAACCAGAAAAAAATAAATAAAAGGAAAAAACATGGCCTCAGCCATTTCTATTGTTCCATTGACTCATTTAAAAAACAAACAAATTAAAATTAAAATTATTGCTTATTGTTTACATTTTCCATTCAAAATTTTGCCATATATGTAGCTCGTCCAGTACTATTTGTTAACTACTCGTCCAGTTACTATTTGAAACTATTTGTTTCTGATCAGAATCACAATTTTCGTATGGAAAACTCAATTCTACTTGAATCGGAAAGAACATAAAGAAAGAAATATATATTTATATATGTACACCATTAATATTTTAAATAGAGCAAACCCAGAAAATCCTTTGGATCAAATAACACTCCTTTCAAGCATCTATTCACCCTTATTAGTGATCTGCTAGTAAATGAGCATGATATATTTATTTCAATACATAATAAAAGCCCATTTCTGTGTCTTGTGTTGCCAGAGGACAGCCTACACCACGGTGCTGCAGGAGTGGCTCAGAGTGTCCTGTCATAAGGCTGCTGACACTGCAGTAGTCAAAGCGTACATGGACACCTTTGCCTCCATGTCTCCCCAGCTACTGGAGTTTGTCATCAACATGGCTGACGGCAATGGAAACACAGCTCTGCACTACACTGTCTCTCACTCCAACTTCCCTGTAGTCAAACTACTGCTGGATACTGGTGAGTGACGCTCTTCACATCTGAGCAGTGCTCGCTGCTGGCACGCTATTTTCATAGGTGCTATCAAACGGCCACACGTTACACTGTCCCCCATCTCCCTGTTTCTTCTGGTAAAATCAGTACTTTCAGTACTTCAATAATACGTGACCCCGGACAACAGAACCAGTCATGAGGGTCACTTTCTTCTGTAACTTTGAAAATGTTTTCACTGTCACTTTTGTTAAACATAATGCATCTTTTAACGTATTTGTTCCTTTAAAAAAAAAAAAAAAACGCACTGAGCCCAAGCCTTTGAACAGTAGTGTATTTGTGGCCGAAAATATGCCAGTACTTTTTATTTAGCATGTGACAGAGCTATATCTGTACCGTAGCTCTTATTTATCAGCTGCCCCTGTGGTGTAGGTCTCTGTAATGCTGACAAGCAGAACAAGGCTGGTTACACAGCTATCATGTTGACAGCCCTGGCTGCCTTCAACTCTGACGGTGACCTTCAAACCGTCCTACAGCTGCTCCGCACCGGAGACGTCAACGCCAAAGCCAGCCAGGTGCGCCCCCCTCTGGTCTCTAAGAGTACTTCAGCATGGGCCAGTCAGTGTGTTATACTGATGAGTGTGTGTGTGTGTGTGTTGCAGGCAGGGCAGACGGCACTGATGCTGGCGGTCAGTCATGGCAGAGGGGACATGGTGAGAGCTCTGCTGTCCTGCGGAGCTCAGGTGAACCTGCGTGATGATGACGGCTCCACGGCGCTCATGTGTGCCTGTGAACACGGACACGTGGACATCGTGCGGCAGCTGCTGTCTGTGCCGGGCTGTGACGCCACGCTCACTGATAATGTGATTATCTCTTTCTTTATCAAGCATGATTCCCCATCATTTTCTCACCCTCATGCCATTCCAAACCTGTTTGCATTTTTGATAACGCTTAATTTTTTTGGTGTCCTTGTTATGCTTGGTACATGTACTTGCTATTTTAATAACAATAGGTTTATGCATAATCACATGCACACAAGTAACTCTAACTCCATATAATAAGTACTTCAAATGTAATTAGACTGTAACAAGGATGCCTTCAAATAATGTGTATTCCAGTTTTTCTACTTTTTCAGTGCACCAGATATTTTGAATAGTATTGCTCACTAAACACTTTTGGGTCCCATTGACTTTCATTATATGGACAAAGACTCACATTTCTTCAAAATGCCTATTTTTGTCTCGCCAAGTCTTTATTTATTTCTTTATTATTATTCCTTGGGGGGGGGTACCTGTTAAATAAATAATAATTATATATATATATGAATCATATTTTGTATAATATAATAATATAATATATTTTAATATTATATTTAAAAATATAAATTAATAATTTTAGATATATGTATGTATATATATATATATATTTATATATATATATATATAAAAATTATAACAACTTTTTTAAGTTGTA
>JAUMHI010000035.1:3037527-3053472 GCA_032359435.1 Enteromius unitaeniatus
GTTATGATAGATGGGCACACTGAGGGTGTTAACCGCTTGAATTCATTGATAAAAGAAATAATAATTTTATCACAACCGCCAGCGTATGGCTCTACAACAAACTTTCAAAATAAGCTGTCACTCTTCGTTAAATACCATGGTTGCAGTCAGTAAGTTCTCCTACAAAAATAAAAACACGCGGAGTTATACTAAGCCAACTGTTCGAGTTTACCTTCTGAACTTAAATTTATTTATTTATTTTGCTGCAGTTTTCCCCCCCAACTTGACAATTTTGTTTTGACATAACGTTAGACCCCATTAATTATACTGATACTAAGATCAAATGTTAAGATGACATTTAAATAAACTGCGCAGCAATATTCACTCACTGGCGTTTGTCTTAAAGCCTGCAGGAGCGATATTAATAGCTTTATTATATTTCCTGAGCTGTTAATGCTGTCACTGTATATCCTATCAGTGCTACTGCATTAATGCACTTTCACTTGTAGATCTATATTATACTTTGACGTACTACTCTTCCCTTGTTTATCCATCAATCACTTCGTGGAGGCTTGGACACATCTCTGTGCAACCCAGTGCTGAATTGGTCTATATTTTCGCAGTTAGAATTTTTTATGGTGAAAGAAGTTGTGGACTGTTTGGGCTGCTTCAATTGTCTTTTTTGTGCTTTACTTTTAAAAAGCCTACCATTCTTAATACACAAGACGTCCAGCTCTTATGCTGTCGAAATAAAATTGCACATTAAGTTAAATGTATAATGCAGGTATAAATGCATAACAGCACCTAATATAATAACACTGACAAGGACACCTTAAAATAGAGGGATGGGTCAACAGTGTAGTTATTAATGTAAATAGAGAAATTAATTACAGATGTGATTACATGCAGCTATTTTGGTAACGCATTATTAGGGTCTTATACACATTACATGTAATAACTATTGTAATCACGATAAATTATGCATCATTGCATGCAAATAATTCACCCAACCACATAAGCCAACATGTAGTAAATTAATATTACTCAGTACTTTGAAATTTAACTCTTCCGGACTATTGAATTTCTAAACCATATTGTTTGATTTTTCTTTTTAATTAATATTTGGGTTTATGCTTATACATGATGCCATGCTTTTTCATTTTGAGTAAATTACCTAAATTTTTGGCAAAAGTGTAGAGCGTGTTTAAGGAGAAGAACTGATTGTGACCAAGTATCTAACCCATTAAAGTGCACACACAGCAGAGAGTAGTGAACACACACAAACACACACATGTTGGTTTTTGTGATTTATGGGAACTCTCCATAGGCGTAATGGTTTTTATACTGTGCAAATTGTATGTGGTATTGCCCTACACCTACCCTACGCCTAAACTTACCCCTTACAGGAAACTGTGTGCATTTTTAGATTAAAAAAAACACCATTTTGTATATTTTTTTAAGCCTTTTGAATTACGGGGACACTGAAAATGTCCTCATAAAACACCTATATAGCCTATTGTAGGCCTATGTTTTTGTGTAGTTATTTTTTATTTGTTAAACGTTATCAAATTATTAAACAATGTAGTATATTACTATAAGCTGTGTAGTGAAATATATTTTATTTAATACATTTTTCTTTCTTTTTTCCCCTGACGTAAAACCTGAGCTCTATCGAAATCAACCACTTCAGCACCACCGCCATGGACAGCACCTGGCAACGACGTATTTAAGCAGGTACACTTTTAGTTAGGGCATATCTTTCATATCTTTCTTTTATTTAGGGCAAGTCTTCGTGGCGCGCTAGACAGCGTTATCGGGAAACGCAGCCCTGCTTTAAATCTGGTCGGCCGAATATGCAGATATATGTGCGTTTCATAGAAATTGTATAGTAAATTATATATTAGGCTATCTGAATCTCAGAGTTCTTGTACCTCAGAAAAATGCTCAGTGTCCCTCTCTGAGCAGCGTTTCAAGATTACATTGTCTCCAAGCATTACACGAAGATTCAAAGGTAAGTTAAATAAGCTTTACATTTTCTAGGCGTGTTCCCCGAACTAAACTGCAGAAGGTTGCTTATGATAGCCTATCCTCTTAAGTGCGACCTTACCAGGTGCTGTCCATTGCAGTGGTGCTGAAATGGTTGATATCAGTGGCTTAAGAATCGATTATTTTTAAAATAGAGACATGGAAATCTTTCCTGTTAGAACGCAACTGACTTGTGTTACTTTTGCTTAACAACATGAATTCACATCAGGAAAAAAAACTGAAAAAATATATGCTCAGTGGTCACCACACACGAGGGAAAAGATATGAGACCAATTGCTTAATAATTTAATAGCTTTTAACAAAAGGGGGGAAACACCTGGTACCGAAATAGTTACAACTGCAAAATAAATTCCACCCTGGCTGGATATTTTGTATAACTTTAAAATGAATGTACGAGCCTGACAGTGGGACTTTAAAAGTCTTGTTGTATTATGCTGAATTTAGTGAAATGAAATTGACCAAAATTCGCAGCTTTTGACGACATGGTCCAGGACACTAAAGTTTAGGCTAGAGTAGCCTAGGCTTTAAATCCCGGTTTCACAGAGAGGGTTTAGCCGACACCAGGATTGGGCTTTAGTTGAATTAGGACATTTAAGTATAAACATGCCTCAAAAGTACTGGCATTCGCATTAAGATGCGGTGTGCATCTTGAGAGAAGGACTAGATAACCTTGTCTGTGAAATGTGCTTGAAGTGTTCCAAACCAACTTTACTAAAATATGACTAAACTAAATAAAAAACATTTCGGGAAATACGTATAGGCTACTATAAGGTGCAGTTTCTGGTTATTTAGCGCACGGAGATTTCATTTACACGATGTTGTTGGTGCTAAAGATCTGTGTTACAATAAGACCTACAAATACAACTCGCCACCATTTTATAAGTGTCTAACAGCGCCAGTAGCTTGATTCGTTCAGACGTGACACAGAATTGTTTTGTGGTGTGATATTACATATTGGGGAATGTTAAACTCTGCACGCTTCTTTCTTTGATATTTAGTTCTAGAATTTCAATTTCAGTAAAACGTGAATTCAACGAGGAAATATAAATAGGCCTATCAGTGTCATATATAAATTGGTTGCTTCTTATTTACAAATAATAAAGTTCTTAAAGGAAGATTCCCCCCAAAATGAAAATTGCCATCAACGTGTCATTCCAAACCTGAATTTCTGTATTCATTTATTTCTCCTGTTTAACATAATTGGAGAACTTTTTGTCCATAGCAATAGAAACAAATGGTAAACAAACTGGTATGGGAACATTTTAGAAAATCCTCTTTTGTGTGCAACAGAAGAAAGTAATTTGGAAGGACATGAGGGTGATGAATGTTTTATTTATTCAATTATTTACTCCAGTTGAAGGCCCTATAAGACCCATCACCCATAGCAAATTCAGTGCACAGGGCCCAGAGTTCCTAGCGACGGCCCTGCCCTTTTTACTCTGCTGGATCAACAACGCAACTTTTTAAACGTCACTATATTTTCAGATTGCTTTACTAGTTTTCACCTCTGCTGGTATCATGATCACTTTTTTGTTCAGCAAGAATTCAAATATTTTCAAGATTATAGGCTATATGAGTAAATAAAAGAAACTTGTTAGAGCAGAGCAGGCATTCGTTAAATAGAAAGATTTCTGCTTTGAACTCCAATGTACAAATGACTATGTTCTTCTTCATCGACAACCAATAATGCAAAGCAAATACACTTAGAAGAGACATTTTGATTCTTATATATTTTATTAATTGCATCTGGTATTTTAGCTTCAGCATTCAAAATTCTGTTTGCAGATGCACGAGAAGCACCGGAGCGATGGCGTTCATCTGTATTTATCAGCGAGGGCTGCAGACAGAGCCGAAAGGAATTTGTCCACGGCCACGTGCACTTCTGCGGTGAAGTCAGCTGGGAAATGAATTGCAAGAGTCACGAGGATGTTATGGGACAGAATCTGAAAATAAAGCAGAAATGTAACAGTTAATACAGTATCTTATTTCACATCTTGAACGTCTCGTTTGAGTTTAAGCCAGTGCTCCACGTGATTTGAATGTGTCAGATGTTAACAACACCTTGATTGAAACAGGACTGAAACTCTGCTGCACAAACAGCACATTTTTAAGTAGCATCTCACCTTGAAGTTTCCAGGGTCTACGCGGAGCTTGGTGGCATGGAGATCACTCAAGGAGCTCAGTCCACCAATAAGATCGTCCATTTTGCCCACGGCATCAGTGATGGCTCCCATCACAGTTATGCCGTGTTTTTTCACATTGGCAGAGCCGATAGATTGATCAGGCCAATGAGCAAAATATATTTTAGTCTGAGGGTAGACGACAAGCATTCTGCGGGAAGGAAAAGAATCCGTTTATTGGGCATCGTTTTAAAGTAAAAAACAAAAAATATATAAATGTAAATCTGGAGCTCTTACCTTCCCAGAGCTTCTTGGCCTATGGCGTCGGCTTTACTAGAGATTTTACTCCAGAAGGCCTTGACCACAGCTTTATCCTTAGCTGTCAAACTCATTTTTCGATCGTTTCCACCTTGTTATTACAGGACGGAGCTTTAGGTGTAGGATAAGGGCTCTTTTTATAACGCGCAGTCCTGCCACACCCAACCAGCTCCACCTCTCTCAGACTTAAGCCAACATTTAACACTGAATGGTTGGGGTCACACGTTGTGTTTACATGTTTTATGGGGACATTCCATAGGCGTAATGATGTTTATATTGCACAGACTGTATGTGGTATTGTCCTAAATTGACCCTACACCTAAACCTACCCCTTACAGGAAAATGTGTACATTATTAGATTTTCAAAAAACTTCACTCTGTGTGATTTATAAGCTTGTTTCCTTATGGGGACCAAAGAAATGTCCCTAAGAAAAGTCAAAATTTACTGGTATTCCAGTATTCCATCTTTGTGGGGACGATAAGTGGGGATTTTATCACCCATAAGGTGATAAATACCAAGTGCACGCGCATAAAAACTTACAGAAAGTTACAGAATCCAGTTTTCGGTCATCAATAGAACACTATACAACAATTGAGTGTTTAATCTTGACATTATCCTACATTACTTATACTCTATTCTCCAGTTTGATAATGCTCAGTGCTTTGACACAATCTATATTGTTAAAAGCGCTATATAAATAAGAGTGATTGATTGAATACAGCATCTAATATAACTGAAAAAGTAAACATGAACGCATTTGAATGTATGTGAAGTACTGAAAGACTTTTTGTTGTTTTTGTCTGAAATTAATGTATAATAGCGCATTAATATTGAATATAATATAGATTTTTTTGTTTGTTTTCTTTAGTATTATTACACTAAGATATTTATGGTCATACTGTCTTTGCATGCAAGAGATGCTTTGAGGTCATTTGGGGACACCATGTGGCACCTAAAGGGTGGGGCAACTTAAAAAGTAGAGGACATCCAAGATTATCAAATTGTACCAAATTAAGAACATTTTGAAATGGGAGGAGATGGTCTGAATGTCCAGATAAAGGAGAAAGCGCTGGCACTCCTTCAAAAAGGCAAAAAAAATAAATTAATTAGCTACAAGATGGTTCACTTTAGTTAATTCGATGTTGAATTATATAGTCTAGTCTATAGTGTCCAGATATTATTAATTCGAATGCTTGATTTTTGATTGAATGATTTTTGCCTTTTTTTTTTACATGACTCTTATCTGCCAAATGGTTTTGAGTGTGGACTAAAAACTAGTGCAAATAATAGTTTGGATTTACACAAATCCCACATAAAGCCTTGATCAGACAAGCACAATCACATAAAGATCGTGATTTATTGTTGATTGATAGATCCATTCATGATTATTACTGGCTAATCTAACTTCGCAGTTTCTAATCAAAATATAACATTACCTAGGATCGGATCCATCAAGGTACCACACAGCCAATCAGTGTTAGCGCCTTATGTGGGGCGGAGAACTCAAGTATAAATAAAAACTGCGCGCGTCTGTCTATGTTCAGCATTTACACTTGTTGAAAAAGTAAAGAGATATTCACGATGGTGAAGTGGTCAGATTCCGAGCGCAGTGCTATTGCCAATGTGTGGGGCAAAGTCAAGGTCGCTGAAATCGGACCCCAGGCTCTGGCACGGTAATTTAACAGTGTGTAGGCTAAATGATGATATACAGGTTGGTGATTACGTGATGCATTTTGTCATTTTTCCATTGTTTCACGTGATAGGGTGCTGATTGTGTATCCCTGGACTCAGAGGTACTTCGGTTCCTTTGGAGACCTATCCAGCGTGGCTGCAATCATGGGCAATCCCAAGGTGTCGGCTCATGGCAAAACTGTGCTACAGGCCTTGGACAAAGCCGTGAAGAACTTGGACAGCATTAAAGCCACCTACTCTGATCTCAGCCAGCTGCACTGCGAGAAACTCAACGTCGATCCAGACAACTTCAGGGTACAGTTTACTTCTTTATTTGACAAGTTTGAGCTTATTGATAAGGATGTCGCAGCACCTCCGTTGCTCAGACGGTTGTTGCCTAATAAATGCACATTTTCTTGATTCGCACAGCTGTTGGCCGATTGTCTCACCATCGTCATTGCGACTTCATTTGGATCTGCGTTCAACCCCGCTGTTCAGGCCACCTGGCAGAAATTACTGTCCGTGGTTGTGGCCGCTCTTACCAGCCGTTACTTCTGAACCCCTGCTCAAGGTCCCTGCCTCAACTCGATCATGATTCAGTGCATTACAGATTTTAAAAAGTATATCAATAAAGCATTCAATCAAAGGATGGAGTTTGAGTCTTTTCATTTATCTTTACATTTGTCGACATGTTCAGCATTAGCAGTGGTTGTGTTATATTTTATTACACAATTAAAAGGATGTAGCTCTTGACCTCTTTTTTCATAAACATACTTTATTAGCCTATTGGTTCAGGATCTTGAAGTTCTGTAGCCACCTCAGGCAATGTCATATGTAAGATTTAGGCAACTTTTGTGTCCCACTCTGTAAAAACAAATTTGTTAGTCTAGTAATTCAGGTTTAGGATAGCTATTTATTACATACTGGGAGAATTTTCCTGTCTTTTTTTGCAAGCATGAAGTTAACCTGCAAGCATGGAGTTAAGACAACACTGGGTCGTCTCAATTTAAGTGTGGAAAGTCAGAATAGTTAATGGGTTTAACAAGGGGGTTCTGATCTTCAGCTGAATTCACAGCAGCATGTGTTGCTTCACCCCATTGTTCAGCTGCTACAGAGGGTTGGTGTTTGTTAGAATGGACACTAGGCCACTGCTAGAGGATGCTGCTATAGAGAGGTATAAAGGCAGAGCCTTCAATAAAAACTCTTTGGGATTTGTCCGCTGCACTGGCTTTTGGGTTGCTGCAAAAATGCTCTGTGCTGCCTGTCTCCAACAGAAGTGTATATGACTCCTACAATCTTCACAAATGAAAACAACTTTTAGTAATTTTAAAGCCTAAGTTCAATCACCATGAAGTTAACGTCTATAAAAAACTACACCATGGTTACAAGCTCATACACACACAGTTTCAGTTATGATTGTAGACTTTTAATGTCATTGAATATCCCTGACCACCTCATTTAGCCATTTGTTAGAATCAAGAGAAGCAAAAGCATTAAAAAAAAGTATTTTATGTAGCAGAATAAAACAGAGATTGTGTCGAACCATATTTCAGTCATTTAACCAAAAACACATAAAAAATTACAGTGTGTTCAGGGTGAAGGAACTGGAAGTGTTGGGACTTTTTTTTTTAATTGAAATAAAATCAAAATTAAAAGACTTTCAAATCACACAAACCGATATTTGATTCCAGATATAACATACAGTGAGGTATTTTATGCACAAAATGAGCTCATTTCAAATGCAATGCCTTCTACAGGTGTCAAAATAGTTGGGACAGGGACGTGTAGCATCTCCTCTTCTTTTCGAAACAGTTTGAACATTGAAGCTACGAATTTCTGGAGTTTTGTTGAAATTTTGTTCCCATTCTCGCCTGATAGGTTTCCAGCTGCTAAAGAGTTTGTTGTCATCTGTGATGTATTTGTCATTTAATGATGCACCGATCTTGACTGCAGGGAGGGCAATTCAGCACCGGACTCTCCTACTGTGAAGTCATGCTGTTGTAATCTCCACAGTTTGTAGATTAGCTGAAATATGTAAAGCCTTTCCTGAAATATACATTGTCTGGAGAGAAGCATATGTTGCTCTAAAACTTTTATATACACCTTACTGCATCCAAAACATGCAAGCTGCTTATACTGTATACATTTCTGCACCCCCATACCCTCAGAGATGCTGGCTTTTGAGCTGAACACTGAGAAAACGCTGAAAGGTCCCCCTTGTCTTTAGTCTGGAAGACACGCATCTGTGATTTCCAATAAGAATGTCAAATTTGGACTCGTCTGACCATTGACCATTTTGCCACTTTGAATTAGGTCATTTGAAATGTTTGTCCACAGGGCACAACTGTGCCTCAGGACCATGTTCACATATGGCTTCTTTTTTGCATGATAGAGCTGTAGCTGTCATCTGCAGATGTTTACTAACAGTGGTTTCTAGAAGCACTGTATTCCTGAGCCCATTTAGTAATGTCACTGACGGAGTCGTGCTGATGAGAGATGCAGTGACATCTGAGGCCCAAAGACAACGGGCACCCAATAAAGAACTGTCCCTCATTCACTGAGATTTCTCCAGTTTCTCTGAATCTTTTGACAGTTTCATGCACTGTAGATAATGATGAGTTTTACACTCAGGAACTTTGTTTTGTTCCACAAACCTTTTCCACTCTCTTTCACAGATTGCAGAGCTTCCTCCCATCTTTATTTCGGAGAGACTCTGCTTCTCCAACACATCCCTTTTATAGCTAATCATGTTACCTGGTATGTTTCACGTTATAGGGACCAAAGACAGGAATACCAGTTAATTTGGATCTTGTGGGACATTAGGTCCCCATGAGCAAACAAGCTTATAAATAGAATTAAGTTTTTTGACAATGCACAGTTTCCTGTAAGGGGTAGGGGTTTAGGTGTAGGGTCAGTGTAGGACAATACCACATACAGTCTGTACAATATAAACATCATTACGGCTATGGAATGTCCCCATAAAACATGTAAACACAATGTGTGTGCGTTCATTTAATCAGTGCAGTGTATCGCTTTCATTTTATAATAACAATTGTATTCATAGATTTATCAGAAATGCATGTAGCAGAGGAAAACCCTACTCTTTTTTTTTTTATTTATTTATTTTACCCCTGAATTTAAGTAGCTAGTTTAGGCTACCATTTCATGTTTCCTAAAATTCACACAATAGCATTTTCTCACTCGTTCAGGGTTGTTCAAATCTTAGGTTTATAAAGTGAGGGAGATAACACAGGTAAAGGGTAAACCAGAAAAAGAAAAGTCTACTAATACCAGATTAGGCTATACTTGCAAAAACAGATAACTCAGTTTTTTTAATTTTTAAAAACCATGTTTTGTATTATTTTATTATATTGTGGTAGTTTTTTCAATTTCTGGTGTTGTTGTTTCGTTTGTTAGTCAAAATAACCCAGCTGTAAGCTGTAAATCTGTTTTTGCAACTCTTCATTTTACCCTTTTCAATTTTAGTAAATGTTTTTATTTATTTTTAAGTTGAAAAAGTTTAAAACGATCTCCGTTCGAACTCGGAACGTTTGCATCCAGTTCTCGTATTTCTACGACGCACAAAGTGTAACACCAAACACTGATTTGCAGTAGCGCTGTATGTTTCGGTTAAGGATGGCACTTCTTTAGCTGTCATTGCTAAACTTTACTGTTAGTTTAGTTGCACATATTCACATGGCGCCAGGAGGTGATTGAAGCATTTTTTTATTCCCTACTGGTGACTGACACAAGTAACGTTAACCGGTTAATGTTGTGGTTTTAGCTATCGAGCAGGCTAACAGAATTTGCCAGGCTGCTATTATCTCACAAAATCGTTTAGTTCAATTCTTTTATTCTTTCCATCTGCTCTGAGATGCAGTTGAACAAATGCACCAGACGTCGTGTCCTCATTCAGTTACATTCTCACGCGCTGCAACCTTGTAGTTGTGCACACCTGTCCAAACCTGTAATGTAAATACTGCATCGCTCGTTTTTAACTCGAGACTCTAAGTTGTATACCTAAGAAAACGTATCAGGATGTACAAGCAGTGGTCTGTAGATTTAAACGCAGACGCGAAGCCGATGCGGAAACAGTCTGAGTCCAGCTTGCAGCCAAATGGAGAAAAGACAAGCCCCATAAGTGTTATACTAGTCAGCTCTGGCAGCAGAGGAAATAAACTGCTCTTCCGATACCCGTTTCAGAGGGTGTCTGAGAACACTTCATCAGCTACATGTAAGTCTTCCTGCTTCCTCTTCTTCTGAACTGAGACTTTAGCTTTAGCTGTAGTTTACCTCTGTATATGGGACCACAAAACCATAAAAAAAGCTTTATATGCTTTCCAGTGATGTGTGGTTTGTTAGGATTGGACAAAATGACAACTATAATCTGAAATATATCCTTATCAGTTCATATTATGAATCAAAAAATACATTCTGATATATTTACGGTTGGAAATCCACAAAAGATTTTCTTGGAGCATGATCTTTACTTAATATCCTAATTATTTAAGTATCCATATTTGAGGATCAACCAGATGAGTCATGCTGTCATGTCACTCATTTGCAATATACACAAAGAACTGTTCTTTTCAAGGTGTGTGTGTGTTTTGTTTTTCCATGAAAGCAAAACAGCGGAGTCCGTATGCGTTGAATACTTCAGGTGACTCTATAGAGGACCAGGATGGTGATTCAAGGTATTATGCAAAGACTAGAATTAGGAGTTTATTTTTTCTATTTGGAAGTTCCTTCAGAGCCATGCATGTTGTTGTTGTAAATGATACTAAAGCTTTCTTTCAGCGATTTCTGCATGCAGTAATTCCTGGTGGCATGTTAAGAGATCCCCATTAGTCCTTTAGGTCCATTGCGCCGTATGTTTTTGTGTTCGCTGTCTGGATATTATACAGGGTCTTTAGTGAGTGCTTAAATGAGTAATTCAACCACAAATGTAAATATTCCCACCCTCAGGCCATCCAAGATGAGTTTGTTTCTTCATCAGAACATTTAACATGGTATTACTTGTTAGCCTGGTGATCCTCAGCAGTGAATGGGTGCCGTCAGAATGAGAGTCCAAACAGCTGATAATAAACCAATAATCCAACACGACTCCAGTTCCTCTGTTAATGTCTTGTGAAGTAAAAAGCTGAGTTTTTTGAAATGAACAAATTATTACCTTTAAACCGTTTCTTTTAAAATAAAAGAAAAAAAAGCAAACAAACAAAAGCTTCTCTTTAGAAACATGCACAATTTAAGCACCGTTACAAATCAAAACAGATCTAAAGTAATGTTTTTTTTCTTTTTAATCATACCCACAAATAAACTAAAACACAACCAAAGAACAAAAGCCAAAACAAAACATGCAATTCTTATAAACCTAAATGCAAATATGCAACATGCCATTCTTAACTATGAAAGGTTTTCATATACATTTTTGATATTTCTGGAGCTTTGGTAGTTGCCGACTTGACATTTAAAAGCTGGTTCTATGTATTTTAATTAGTCAAGGACCCATTTGAGACTGATGTGCGTGCTTTTACTTAGGGTTTAAAGTTAAAGTTCTTCTATGATGGACTTGAGAAGTGTTTTTAATAAACAAGGCACTCACTGATGGACTAGAGTTGTGTAAATGTCTCCAAAAAGTAAAATAAAATAAAAGTTATTACAATTGAACTTTGATGCCACATTTATAAAAATACAAATAAATCAAACTTGCTGTCCTGGTTGACCAATCTTAAATCCTAAAATATGGTTTGTTTTTGTCACCCTTATATTATGCATCCTGCCATTTTGTTTGTTCGTGTTTTTTTTTCTTTCTTTCTTGATGGCCATGTTCCCATTTCAGAGAACAAACTCCACTAACTGATGAACAGTTGGTAGCAGGGTAAGACTGAAGCACCTCTCCTTTCTCCAGAGCACCCCACCTTTTCTCCCTGATCATTTGTCTGGCGTGTATATTTAGTTCACATGCGTATGCATTCAGTGGCAATTGTAATCTGGGAAATTGTGAGTAATTGTGTGTTATTCATAATTTATGTAATCTAGTCTCCTAGTATCACCTTAAATCTTGGGTCACGGCAAAAAAAAAACAAAAAACACGGTACTCCATAATAATGAAGCACAAGGGTTAATCTTGCAATATAGAAATGTAATTCAGTCAAAAACTGCATGAACAAAATAATTTCAACCCCGACAGATCAGACCACTGACTTTTGCACCATGGGCCTACTTGGGGTTTAATTCTCTTTAAAGGCCCGTTCACACCGAGCACGATAACTATAAATATAGCAATACGATAACTAGATTTACGTCTACACCAGCGAACAATATCGTCTGTTTACTGTAAGCTCAAGAGCGTGACCGCAGGATTGGTTGTCAATGTTCGGAAAAAATCGTTCTTAAAATGATTCCAACTATGTCATTTCTCTGTGCATTTATTGTTATAGTTGTGGTGAGGACTCTGCTATTCTTTAACATTGAGAACGATTTTTAGAACTATATCTTAATCGTTATCGTGCTTGGTGTGAACGGGCCTCAAGCCTTGTCCGAATGGATGAACTATACACTGGGCAGGTTCATCTCTCTGCCAGAATGATCCAGTCACCAAACATTCTCACCTTTCAGAGATTATTGGTATATTTAGATCTGAAAAAAAGCCCAGATCACCAAATCATTTGTCCAATCACCCATCCCTTGTGAATCCCCTAGAAATATGGGTTAGAGAGTGTATAATATTCAGTTGCTGAGTAACGTTAGATCAGAGCTTGAAAGCCAATCATTCAGACCCTCTAATGTACTGATTTTAGTTTCACTTGTTCTGTGTTCCCTGTCCTTCATTCCTCTCTTTATTCATTTGCCTTAAAAGGTTTTCTGATATTATTCTCGCCACCATCCTGGCCACCAAGTCTGATATGTGCGGCAAGAAGTTTGAACTAAAAATAGACAATGTGCGCTTCGTCGGACACCCAACCTTACTGCAGCCTCCACACACTATTCAGGTGAGACATTTCTATATGAAAGAAAGAAAGTCAGGCCAGTCAAAAGACACAAGACTTATGATATTCCTGCAGACATATGATATCATTCTATAATGTGGGGTCTTGAAAAACTGCATTTATTTGATAAAAGATACAGTAATCTTGTGAAATCTTTTAATTTAAAAGGACTCTTTTACATTTGTATTATGTTTTAAAGTGTAATTTATTCCTGTGGTGTAAAGCTGACTTTTTGGCATCGTTACTCCAGTCCTCAGAGTCACGGGATCCTTTAGAAGTCCTTCTTATATACTTATTTTCTGCTCAAGAAACATTCACTATTATTTATCAGTGTTGCAGACAGTTCTGCTGCTAATATATCTGTGGAAAACAAAACGGGACGTTTATTTGTAAGAAAGATTTATTTGAAAAAAGAATGTTTTGTAACATTATAAATGTCATACTGACACTTTCGCTAAGTGTATTACATCTTTGCTAATAAAATGATTCATAATTTCTATTAAAAAAAATAAAATAAATGCATAAATAAAAAATATAATTATTAATCATATTTTGTTCAATGTAGTAAATGCTTGCTATTAAAACTATTAATAATTTCTTCAAAAAGCAAATGAATAAATGAAAACTTGCTGACCACAAAAATTTGAATGTTACTGTATATATATTGCATGGTCTGAGAGTGACAGAAATTATTTTGCACTGGGCTTGGTAACCATTTATTCTTCACAGCTCATGTTTGAGCCATCAGGAGACTGTGTGTGATGTGTTATGTGTTCAGTGCACTGCTGACTAACAGGAACACAGGCTATGAGCTCCACCTTCTGTTTGAGAGAAAATATGCTAGGAGGAGTCCACCATAGAAGGAAACGCTCCTTCTGCAAACAAACACTTTACATTTGATGAACAGAACATTTTACATGCTAAGATTTAGAATAAATGAAGTCAGAATTGATTCAGATGATGAAAAGATCACTTTATGTATGCTGCATCGTAAAATGCATTGTGATCAGTTAAACTAAATTGCACAATGAACGTATAATCTACATACACGTACTTATTAGTTTACATTTATTTCTCAAATGTACAAAATATATCATAGCTCTAAAATGATCATTGCATGTGTCTTTTTAAAAAGCATGCTTAGTAATAAAATTGAGCTTAATCAAATTCCATTTATTAATGCTGTTACTTCACCAGGTCTCCAAAACTGACCCCTCCCCCAAAAGAGAACTGCCCACCATGATCCTGTTCAGTGTGGTCTTTGCATTAAGGGTAAGAAAACAGTACATTTACATGTATGCAAATCTGTTAATATACATGTGCGAAAGTGTATACATTTATATACACTACAATAATTATAAAAAAATAATTTGCGCATCACTATTTGAGATAAAGTGGCCTACAAAAACATTGATATACTTAAAAATGACTATCATGACATTAGATACAGAAACTATAAAACCAAGTGCGATTTATTTGAAAGAGAGCAGAAGCACATATTTCACACAGACCAAGTTATATAGTATAAAATAATAGTATTTTGTTCTAAATTTAGGTGCAAAATGTACAGTATCTGAAGACTTATCAGTTGGTTTGATCAAGGTTTGATATTTGTTGCATGTTGCAATAAAATATATACATTCTAATGTATAAACGGACTTCACTGTCAGTTTAAAAGCTTGTTAGTTAATATACGGTCATGTATTAAAGCTGATACACATTACTATCTGAGACTTATAAACTTATAAACTTACAATGTGTGACTAACATTAAATATATAAAATATCTAACCAAATGCAATGTATTTTCTGGAAAAAAAAACTAGTGCTGTCAAATGATTTATTGCATCCAAGATAAAAATGTCTGTTTACATAATATGTTTACTTTTTGTATGTTTATTATGTATATATAAATAAAAAAACATGCATGTATATATTTAAGAAAAATATGTTGCGCTAAAATATTTAATGCATTTATATATAACACATACATGTTAATAAATCAAAATATATACTGTATTTGTGTATAGTTATATATGCATAATAAATATACACAGTACGCATACATATATTATGGAAATACAAAGTTTTATTTTGGATGGGATTAATCTTTTGACAGCGCTAAAAGAAGTTAGTTATATAGGATAAAACAAAAGTACTTTGTTCTAAATGAAGGTGTAAATGTAGCGTATCTGAAGACTTTTGTCATTTGGTTTGATGTTTGTCACATTTTTTTAAAAAGTGAATAAATAAATATGCCCTCATAAAATTCAAGTGAAAAATATTTTGCTCTATTTGAGATACACTGGCATACACAAATATTTAGATGCACAGTGTAGAGTATTTGGAGACTTTGAGACGGTTGGTTTGATATTTGTTAAATATTGCAATAAGATGTGTACCATTATAATTGTGAGCTCATTGTCCAAATACTTTGCGGTGGTACTGTAATAGTGAATAAGCTGTTTTGAAGCTCTCTGAGGTCAAGAGTTTAACTTCGGCTTCTCAGAAAGGGTGTGGGTGGTGATAAGCCTCCAGTGTGCTGTCTATCAGAGGGACTGACAGGAAGGCGGGACACAATCAGACTGCACACGATCAGACCCACCCGTGTGCCACCATGACTCCACATGGCACAGTGCTGAGTCAAAGCTCCAGCTGCAGAAAACGCCAACTCACGCTCCTATCAGTTCTGCAGCACGCCCACTCCCTTTCTCAGTACGCTCCCACTGTCACTGTGCCCACCATTAATCTGCACATTTGATTCAGGACAATATTCAATTAAATACTGGCTCATTAGTGGCTTGTACTTATATTATTGCACA
>JAUMHI010000035.1:3053572-3075728 GCA_032359435.1 Enteromius unitaeniatus
CTGCACATTTGATTCAGGACAATATTCAATTAAATACTGGCTCATTAGTGGCTTGTACTTATATTATTGTACAGTTATTTATATATATATATATATATATATATATATAAAACCACAGTTAATACACAACAAGATATAATGTGTTGCAATGCATGTTATGACTAATAAGGCATTATACCCTTTAAAAAATTGTTACAATGCATTAAACATAAAAAAAACTAGTAAAGTGTCCCCATTTTTTGGTTTAACATTTTTTTATAATAGAAGGGATGTACTCAAATCATTTTCAATTTTTTAATAAATTAATAGATATGAACAAAAAATTGGCATGACTTCCATGACCCACTCATCAAATACTTAATATTGCTGTTTCATGCTTGTCATGTATTTGTGTGGACTGTAACTTCAATATCTTGTGAAATATCGTGAGTAGCTCTGAAAGGCACTTGTTACTGAATACCTTATGTAATTATATTGTAATTATATAATAGGATTATAATAGGTTATACTGTAATTTGATTATATATTCTTCAGTTTATAATAGTTCTTTGATATGCTTAATCGAACATGCACGATGGCTATATATCTGAAAAGATTGTGAATTTAAACAAGACAAATAATAATCAAATCTGTAACTTCAATATATTTAATTGTCAGTAACAAAGAAAGTGTCCAAGAAAGAGAGGATCATTTTAAATGTACCGTACTTTAAAATACAAACTATTTGATAACTGTATTATGCACTATTTGTATTCATGTTGGTTTCATATGCTTTTAAAAAAGCAAACTTTTTTAACATAAATTTAAAGACTACATGTGTTGAACCACATGGTTTAGATTTTGGTGGGGAAAAAACATAACATAAAAATAGTACATACATTTTTTTATTGTATTTATTCATATTATTTTATCTCTAAGAAATATTAGAAGATTGTGCTAAACTACGTAATGTTTCATATTTGTTTTCATTATGATTTCAGGACATTTTTTACTTTATGTCCCCCAAAGTTTATCAAAATTACTTTAAATACAAATGAAAAACATGGTCATATTAGAAGAGGTGTGTCAGTGACTATATGCTAAATACATTTTTTATGTTGTTTGATGCAATAAGAGTTAAGAGCAATAAACTTTTTTAACTTAACCTAGTTTAAGGTGAGGCTTCAAAAAAAGGAATTAGAAGAATTGTTTACTGAAGCAGACGTCCGGTCTGGTAAAACACCAGGACCCGATGACTTTGGATGTCTATTTTATAAAGGTTTTGGTTCAAAATTAGCTTCTTATATTTTGAGAATGATTAATGATTCTTATAAGAACGAGAGACTTTCGAGTTCATTATATGAGGCCAATATTTCAGTTTTTTTAAAGAAAGGAAAAGACAGCATGGATCTGGCAAATTACTGGCCTATAGCTCTTTTGAACTTTGACCAGAAAATAATAACAAAAGTTCTGGCTAACAGATTAGCTAAACATATTGCAACAATAATACATCCAGATCAAACTGGGTTCATACCTGGCAGGTTCTCTTTCTGTAATATCCGCTTTCTTTTAAATGTTCTGTGCAAAGATTATGGAAAAGAATCCCCAGTGATTATTTCATTAGATGCTCAAAAAGCTTTTGACCAATTAGAGTGGCCAATTATGTTAAAAGCGCTTAAGCATTTCGGATTTGGAAATGGGTTTAATAAGTGAGTAAAAATGTCTTTGTCATCTATTCTAACTAATTCAAATAAATCTAAATCCTTTTTGGAGTAGTTTTCTTTTTTTTCTCGAATGTTTTCCAAACAATTGTGAAGCCTTTTTTTTTAGCAATTTTGGGGACTTCTGAGGAACTGAACACTTTTTCAAGCCATCAGCAGCAATCTCCAGATGCCCCTTCTTTTAAAACCTGGTTATCTGAGTTGGTTCATGGTAAACGATTGGAAGGTATACATTTAACGAAGCACAAACAAGATTCCAAGCGATGTGGCAACCCTTCCTTGATTTCCTCCACCCTCTGTAATACATTTATTTAAAACACTTCCTGTTGCATTTAAACAACTCATGTTAGCCCACCTTTTGTATTTTATTCTTCTTATTGTTTTTTTTTTTTTTTTTGAATGAATTGCTTTACTCATTTATTTCTTATATTGTATTATACTGTTTATTATTTAGTAGTCTATTATTAAGTGTCATGTCCCCTACCCCACTCATCAGCTGAACAATCTGGATTTTCTGCCTTCGACAGGCCAATGCAGATGCCTCGGTCATTAACTGTATGCATAACCTGTCTCGTCGCATCGCCATCGCCCTGCAGCACGAGGAGCGCCGCTGCCAGTACCTCACCAGAGAGGCCAAGCTCATGCTGGCAGTGCAGGACGAGGTCACCACCATGACTGAGAGTGAGACATCTCTAGAATTTGTCCTGCGTTGTCACTGAAGAGCTGCATGATTTTTTTTACCTTGCTGTTTATCTGTCCTTACAGCAGACGGCACTCCACAGTCACCATTTCGCCAGATTCTTCCCAAGTGTAAATTAGCAAGAGACCTAAAAGAGGCGTATGACAGGTGAGTAAGGTTATGCTAAATCTCATTTTCCTAAGCACTCCTGGCATCTGCGGTGCGGGGCTTTAACAACAAATTTGATAAGGAGTAGGGAATAGGTTAGTTAGGGCTGGAATTCATCAACAGGAACATGTTGTGATTTTATCAAAAACAATTAGATGATATTTTGATATTTTACTTTTTTCTTAACATCGTTAGATGTGTTCATCCTCTTTCATATTAAATTCTTATAATTAATTAATAATTGCTTGTAATAATAAAGCACTATAGACTAATACCAATCAAATTCAATTCACATTTAGATGCATTTATACTGCATGAATAATGCTTTAAGATTAATGTTTAAAAAACAATATTGAAATAGTAAATGGATGTTTTAAAAATGGTATTTTAAACGATGTAATACATGAATTCACTCAAACTGATTTCTTCAAAGTAACTTTATGAATAGATGATTGAATCAATGACTCGTTCAAAAATGTTGTGTCATGGTGATATGTTTTGTTTTCAGCCTCTGCACAACTGGAGTTGTTCGGCTTCACATTAATAACTGGCTTGAGGTCAGTTTCTGCCTGCCACACAAAATCCACCGTGTAGGGGGGAAACACATCCCACCAGAAGCTCTTGAGCACAGCCTGAAGGCCATTCGGTGAGTTACAGCTTTCATCCAGCTCATTTAGCAAGTTGCATCCAGTTGTTATCTGGAAAATAAAAATGATTTTTGTCCAAGATAGTAGCAGCATGTCTGTTGTTTGTGTACAGTCTGTGTCTACAGCAAGGATGATTTTGTAACCAGTGTGGTTATATGACATTCTGAACACAGCCCTGCTTTTCTGCATGATCAAGCGCACTTGTTATCAAGACCAGAGTATGATTTGAGGTTTTGTGATGCTGTGCCCCCTGCAGGCCGTATCACGCACTGCTGCTCCTGGACAATGAGAAGGCCTTGCTAGGTCAGCTCCCTCTGGACTGCTCCCCTGCTCTGGTGCGGCTCATCAAAACCTGCTCAGCCGTCAAGAACCTGCAGCAGCTGGCTCAGGACGCTGACCTGGCTCTCCTACAGGTCAAAGACTTCATGCAGCCTTGCACTTTTATCAGCCTTGTCCTCCTTAATGTTTGACGCATAAAAATGTTCAGTTGCTGTAGATTTACTCTTGACAAAAAACTGATCTGACACCCAGAGGATTAGGGAGTAAAAAGAAAAGCATCATAAGCGTAAGTTTGTAGACTCATTGAAAAAACTAGGTTTACAGTGCCTTTGGGAAACACACCCCAGAGAAATTGCTTTTTTTAATCATTAGTGTTATACTGCCACCTAGTGGACAGACAACACAGAAACTTCTGTTGTAATAACATTATTCCATAAATGTTTTGGATAGAGCTTTACTTTAAGTTTTGTCACCAGTGTGTGTGTGTGTTTTTGTTTTTGAACAATGAATGATTTGAATTGACCTTTTAGAGTAAAATTTACAATTAATTCATGGTTTACAGGATTACACTTAATTGAATTTAAAAAATATCAAATATTTTATAGCTTGGCATAATAAGACAAATCATTATAAAAATGCACATGGAGTTTTACAAAACATTTGCATTACTTGAAGTCCAAGTCTACAAATAACTTAACTTAATAACTTAGGCATTCTTGGTTCTTGTTCAGAGGTTGAATTAATACTAGAGATCTTATTTTTTTTTTCACTTATCATAAAACTCATTTTGTTTCAAGTCCCCTTGAATGTCTGCACAGGTCCCCTAGTGGTTCAAAATTACTGATCCAAAATGTTACATTGCTTCCCACAGGTCTTTCAGATAGCTGCACATTTGGTATACTGGGGTAAAGCTATCATTATCTATCCTCTCTGTGAGAACAACGTGTATATGCTGTCTCCCCACGCAAACATCTGCATGTATGTATGTTCTTTATATAAATCATGAAAATGGTAAATAGGCATTGATTGTTGGTTGTAAAATATCCTCAGAATTGTTTCAACAACAAAAAACGTAATTCCTTCAAAAATCTTAAAACAAACGTTCATTTTGTGTCTCGCTCCCCCAGCTACTCTCCTCTGGCTGAGCAGTTTGCCCTCCAATTTCCAGGTCATGACCTGCCCTCCATGTTAGCAAAGTTCTCACTTCCTGTGTCTCTATCTGAGTTCAGGAATCCACTGGATGCTCCTGTGCATGAGGTAAAAGCCATCTCCTCACTATCTATGACAAACAACAGATAGGAAGTCATTCATTTCCAATGGTAATATTACAGGGGCATTATGAAGTTGTGTATAGGAGCGTGCAGAATTTAATATGCAATTTAAGCGTTAACTTCTGCAGCTAAACCATACATGACCAGCTGTGATGCATTAAGTAAATACACTTAAATATCATTTTCTTAATTTTACATTTGTGTAAAAACTTTCAAGAATATTATAATGAATAATTGTGTGAAATTACATGAATAATAAAATTACACATTATTATATAAACTATAAAATAATTATTTATAAATATATAGTATATCATAATTATTTTATAAATATTTGCCATGAAAAGTCTTAGAAAACCTAAGATATATGAATACATCCACAGTTTTACCATGGTGAATAAATGAAATAATGGATGATTTGCAAACAGTTTGAAAGAAGGTACAATGGCGTATGAATATTAAAAGAGAGCACAAAGGTAGCGTTTGAGTAGTGTTTGACTTGTTTGAGATTACGTTAATTAATCTCAGTAAGGGTCACAGTTATCCCTGATTGTCGATGCCGTATCTACACCATTATGTGTGTATCTGAGCAGGCCCAGCTCATTCAGATGGTGGTCTGGATGCTCCAGCACCGTCTGCTGTTTCAAATCCACACTTATGTTTGTCTGCTGGTCCCGCCCATTGAGGAGGAGCCTGGCCTGCGGGAGGAGGAGCCACCACTAGTCGCACGCGTTACAGGCCGGAGTCTGAGCACACCCAGCGCCCTGAGTTTCGGCTCTCCCAGTATGTAACCCCACACTAACAAGATACTCTTATGATCAAACAAAGTCTCAGCACTTTCTCTCATTTCCCCTCTGTAGCAAGTAGCGATGACATGACCCTCACGAGTCCCAGTATGGATAACTCCAGCGCTGAGCTCCAGACTGGAGGAGACTCTCCTCTCAATAAAAGAATGACAGAAACCCTTCTGGCCAGCCTGAATGAACATGAGCGGCAGGCCATCCTCCGTGTCCCAGCAGCACAGAACCCAGAGGACCTGCGCTTGTTTGCCAGGTGACGGAGCGCCTTTATAGCTTGCTTTTTCCGATTTCAAAACTAGTTTTGTACAGAACAGTGGGTAACTAATTATTGTAAATTGGAATGAATTCAGTCCAGTTTGTTTTAGCAAGTATTTAGTCTCATCCACTGACCAGTTTT
Organism: Enteromius unitaeniatus; assembly: GCA_032359435.1. NCBI lineage: Eukaryota > Metazoa > Chordata > Actinopteri > Cypriniformes > Cyprinidae > Enteromius > Enteromius unitaeniatus. The sequence goes on from JAUMHI010000035.1 coordinate 3,059,514, forward strand.
TAAAGGGATAGTTCACCAAACCATTCTGCTATCAATTACTTAAAATTACTCATATTGTTCTGACCTTTTTTTATCTTTGGTGTACAAGTTGAAGTATTTATGTTGATATCCAAGAGCTTTCTGACCCTGCCTAGACAGCAACGCAACTTAAAACATTCAACATATCTTATATATGTTGAATATATCTCCCAATCGCAAAGTCAGTAGTGTTTCAGGCATCCAGGTTGCCTGATCTTCACTAAAGTGACGCGGCTGCAGCAGCTACTAAAAAAATGCCTTAACATTTTGAGTACAAAATCTAAAAGACCTCGCTATGAGTCCGAAAAACGGCGTGACAAAGTGCGAAATAAGACAAGGGTTTGCCATGAATGATGGAGACGGATAACAGTAGTTTATCTGGCAACCTCTAGTCAATGGGGAGAGGGAGGGGAGACACACCTCAACACTATTTTGAAAGTGATTGCAGTACCAGTTTTGGCCATTTCTTACATATGGTTCCTTTAATGACAGAATTTAATTTTTTGGGGGAACTATCCCTTTAAGACATGATGCATACAAGCAGAATAAATGTATATCAAAAGGACATACCTAAATTGACATAGGCATGTTCTTAAGATGTTTTAAAATACACGTAACAGCCTTATGCATGTGCACAAGGTATGTTTGAATCTGATTGAGAAAATAGTCAGATGTTTATATGCTATTTTAATACTCCTATTGAAAATCCTTTGGAAATTGAATTCGGATTGAGCTCAGTCAGATCAGTCGAGTGTTTAGATGAGTCTGATTATAAACCGATTATTTGAGTGCGTGTAAATTAGCATCTTGTTGTCTTTCTTTAGGCTGCTGCATTATTTCAGAGGCCATCATCACTTGGAAGAGATCATGTACAATGAGAACATGCGTCGCTCGCAGCTGAAAACCTTATTCGATAAGTTTCGCAGTGTCTTAGTGATAACCAACCACGAGGACCCCATCATCTCTCTGTTCCAGTCTCCACCAGACTAAAACATTCAACTTACTGTCAGTCTGAGGAGGCTGTGACGTGTTTGCTTTCATCAGTGGCTTAAAAAAAAAAGAAATGCTTGCAACCTGCTCCGTTTCGTAAATGGATTAGAAAGTGAGACTCACATAATCTACTGTACATAGCTGTATTGACCAAAGATTTTTATGTTCCTGATTTTACCTCGTATGAGGTTTATTTTAATAAACGATTCAGGGGTTGTGATGTTTGATTCATCCTTGGGCAGGCATAAAATGGACCGCTTGAGTATACCACCCAAGCATCTCGCTCCCTGACGTCATAAATCATCTCCTCAAGCAAACAAGGCCCAAGACACATGCCATGAAGATTAAGTGTGGAGAAACAGAGAACGAGAACAGGGGCTTGTAATTGCCTCGAAGTGCAAATGGTTTCTCAAACATCTGTAAAATCAATAAGCACCAGGAATAACAAGGAATACGCAACAAAGAAACATGCTCTTGCAAGACTCAAACTCGACATTTTGGGGTGGACTAACCCTTCAAACAGAGAAACCTTAGATTTAAAGTCACACGATATTAAATAAATGATTCATTTTTGAGCAAAGAGTGACTTCATCAACATTTGATCTGTCCGTCTCAGTGTTCTGTAGGGGATTGTATGTGGCGCTCTGCGTCTCTGTTCAGCACGCTCACACACGGGTGTCCTCTCAAGTAGAAGCGAAGCGGCTTGGTTGCCCATTCGCCATGAGACTCCACCCCTATCCGGGGCGCTGACACCACCTCTCCAGTCTCTGGTTCTTGGTCCCTCTCTAGCCACACCTCACTATCTGTGGCCAGATCTCTGCGGTCGAAGCAGCGCTGTATATCTAGTGCTTGACACAGCTTGGATGGGCCATTGCAGAGCTCTTTCTCCTTAAGGATTCTGGCTCCCGCCTTGCGTTTGGCTGCTCGCAGGCCCCTCATGACGTCCTGGCCACTCAGCGGCTCCAGCGAGCGCAACAGCACCGCCGCCCCCTCCCCTGCACACACATATAGTAGAGTAGTTAGCGAGGCTCCATGCCGTCTCCTTCCTGTTGGCTTGTGTCTGTGTGCGTTCGCTCCAACCTTTCTCTAGGTTTATGCAGTGTGCCAAATTGACCTATAATGAGAAACAGTTGGAGAGAAGCAAAGCAGCAGCAAAACAAAACACTTGTTTCTTGCATAACTAGCGGTGAGGGATCTGCGGTTACAGCCTTCTGGCTCCTGCGAGGTTTTAGGAGACTCACCTTGGCTGGAGACGTTCATGCAGAGGTAGATGCCGTAGATGGGATAGACGTAGATGGTCCCAGGCTTCATGAACATGGCGGTGTTTCTCTCTGTGCGTTTTCCTCCTGCTGAGTGGGACGCTTTGTCCTCTCCACCCAGATATGCTTCGGTTTCCACAATCCTTCCTCTGAGCTCAGTGCCATTGGTTAGCTTCCTCACCAACACCTAATAAACACATAAACCAGATGTCACGCTCTTTCCCAAACCCCCCACACCCTGGGGTTGTACAAGCATCTTACATCCAGCAGGTGGTGCAAATGTGTCGATAAATTATACTGAATGAGATTCATTGGAACGCAAATGATAGTAGCCAGTGGTGCTTGCTAACATCATGGAGTAAAGATGTGCTACTGTTTTTTCAACGCTACTCTCTGCGATGCCATAGAAGAACCATTCAGTCAGAGTATCTCTTTTTAATTATCATATTTTATATTTTTTAATAACAAAGAACCTTTTGAGAAACAGAAAGTTTCTTCTGATGTCACAGATTCTTTATGGAACCATTTAGACAAAAAAGGTTCTTCTATGGCATCATGAAGCAGAGTGTATTGGATCTATGATTGTTTTTAGCAGTTGATAAATCAGGCGAAATACCCTATAATAACCGTATTGTTCAAATAATTGGGGTCAGTAAGATTTTGTTTTCTAAAGAAGTCTCTAAGGCTGCATTTATTTGTTCATAAAAATGATACAATTTTGAAATACTGTTGCAATTAAAAATAACTCTGCAATTTATTCCTGTGGTTGCAAGGCAGCATTTTCAGCATCATTACTCCAGTCTTCAGTGTCACAGTGATTCTTTAGAAATCATTCTAATGTAATGATTTGCTGCTCATGAAACATTTATTCTTTTTATTATTATTTTAAATCAAGGCTGTTTAAACTCGGTCCTAGAGTTTAGCTCCAGCTTGCCTCTCACCTGCACGGACGTTTATAGCATGCCTAGTAAGAGCTTGATTAGCTGCTTTAGATGTGTTTAATTAGGGTTGGAGCTAAGCTCTGCAGGACACCAGCCCTCCAGGACCGCGTTTAGACAGCCCTGTTTAAAACACTTAGTATTTTTGTGAAAAACCTGATGATTTTTTTTCTTCTTTGATAAATATACATTTTAAAAGAAGAGCATTCGTTTCCAATATAAATATTTCATAAATGTCTTTACTGTCACCATTTATTTTCAAAAGAACTCTTACTGACACAATCTGTCAATTTTGCATGATCCTTTATTATAAAAATATTTTAACAAAGCTCTCACTCTTTCATTAATTTTTTTTTGCAAATCTTCCACTAAAACAAATTCATGTCATCCAACTTTCACAGACATGCAGAAAAACAAAAACAAAAAATGAGAGCAAATATCATTGCGAATGTGGCTCTTAAAATATCAGATAATTTGACCTTTACCTGACAAGGCAAATTCCAAATGTAAAACGTCATGTTTTGAATTTATTAATAAAAAAATACTTTAATTTGGGCAATGTGTGTGTGTTTATGAGATGACATGGGTACTACAACGTCAACATGGTTTATGAGTACACTTCCTGTGTCCCTGTAAAACAAAAGGCTTAAAAAACATAATGAACAGTGTTTTATGAAATTCAAAATTCAAAAGTAATTTCCTGTAGGGGGTAAAAACCAAGTTTAAAAACCATTACGCCTATGGAGAGTCCCCAAAAACCACAAATGCAAGTGTGTGTGTGTGTACAACATGTATGAATGATATGTATATATAATGTGTGTATATGTACAACATGAATTCACGAAATGTTGGGACGTTTAAATAAAATGAAAACTAAAAGACTTTTAAATGACATGAGCCGATATTTTAGAACATAACTTCCAGGGCTGAAAAAGCAAGACATTTTTAAAAGATTCAGCTAGGAGAACGTCTGGCAACTATGTAAACGAACTGACATCAGGTCTGAAATATGATGAGCTATAAAAGAGAAGTCTTAGAGAGGCAGAAGATGGCTCTCCAATCTGTATGCATAAAGAGTGCATAAAATGATTGGGGAATACGAAAAAATACAAAGGCGTTGTTAATCTCATTATCTACAGAGTATAACATTATCGAAAGATTCAGAGAAACTGGTGAGATCTCTGTGAATAAGAGACAAGAACGTTTGGTTGTTGTTGGGTGCCCGTGGTCCTTAGGCCTCGGACGTCACTGTATTAATCACCGGCATGATTCTGTCATTGACACAAATGGGTTCAGGAATACTTCCAGAAACCACTGTTAGTAAACACAATCCACCGGGACATCTGCAGATGCCAACTAAAGCTCTATCATGCAAAAAGGAAGCCATATGTGAACATGGTCCTAAAGCGCAGTTGTGTCCTGTGGGACTTGTTTTAAGAAAGGTTTTCTATGGTCAGACGAGTCCAAATTTGACATTCTCGTTAAAGAGGAGGGAGACCTTCCAGCATCTCTGAGGGTATGGAGGTGCGTAAGTGCATACATGCTTGCATGTTTTGGAAGGCACTATGAATGCTGTAAGGATTTTAGACAACGTAAGACCTTGTGTATTTCAGCAAAACAGCATGACTTCACAGTAGAAGAGTCCGGGGCTGGATTATCCTCCCTGCAGTCCAGATCTTTCACCTATAGACAACATCGGTGCATCATTACACGAAAAATATGTCAAAGACGATGACAAACTCTTCAGCAGCTGGAAACCCGCATCAGGCCAGAATGGGAGCACAACTCCAGAAACTCAATGCCTAGACATCTTCAAGCTGTTTTGAAAAGAAGAGGAGATGCTACACCGTGCCCCCACTAGATAACCAACCACCCTAGAAGCCACTAACATAATGTGCTAAAATACCTCAGAACACAAGAGCGTCTTTGCAACAGCATTAGCAGAGACAAGCTGCCGTATACATATATATAAAGTACTTACTGGTGCCCCGTTAACAGAGCAGAATGCAAATGATTCCCATCCAGGCTCTGAAGTCTTTGTTTATTCAAAGTGGGTTCATCTGGTCCACTTATCCATTAAACGGCTGCTTAAAAGGTGCTAAAAGATGCTACAGCCAGTCGTGCAGGGAGCTTGAGCGAACACAAGGCCGCTGTGAGCTGTGTTCGTGTAATGAGCTCAGCAGAGTGTGAAAGCCACAAGTGTCACCTTCTCCTGGCTGGCTGCAGACTGTCACGCTGGACCAGTGCTTGGTCACACCAAACAACCCATTATGAGTCAGACCGGATGCCCTTCAAACATGATAATGGCTTTTCACGCTTCTCATTACACCCTCGCTCTTTACACACCGGTAAACCGAAAACAAATGAGGGCATATTTTATGCCGGTTAACTGAAACTCTGCACCGTCATGTAACAGTGCGGCTAATTTTCTGGTGTTTCAGTCCAGCCTTAATGTTTTTAGCAGCCTTCTTTCCATTTTAAACCTCATTAAAATGCAAATTAGGGCTCCGTCCGAGTCTATTCTGTGCTCTGGACTCAAAGACTTCCTGCGGTAAACTATTCAGGCAGTTCCATGGGGTTAAGCTGCATGTCACGTGTTCACACTGCTGAATAAATCAGTGTAACACAGCTGATATGCTGCCTACATTCAAAACAGGCAGCCAAACCCATTCACAAGCATCGCATTTTATAAGCATTACTACACTAGCTTCAACTATTTTGTGGCACTAAAGAAATATTTTCTTCTATTAAGTCAGTACTGGGCTTCTAGACACCTATTTCTTGCCAAGTGGTGAGCATGTGTTTGGGGTGTTACTCATTTATGGGTGTTACTTCATGATTTCAACATAATTCCTGTAAATAATCCCCATGATCTTCTCTACGTCCCCAAGTCACACTCAGTATTTTTAGGAATATTGGTCTGTAACAAAACATAGTATTGTTCCCTACTGAGGAAGTCAATGGGTAACACAAACTTTTTAATTTTTGGTTGACTAATTCCTTTAATATTCTGGATTAGCTATTTCTTTTCTTTAAAAAAATAAATAAATAAAATGTTATGAAAAGAAATAATGTGCTTTTGCTTTTATATATATATATATATATATATATGTGTGTGTGTTTGTGTGTGTGTGACCCTCATAAGGGTCAATTTTTTTTAAAACTGAGATTTATCCATCATAGGAAATCTGAATAAATAAGCTTTCTATTGATGCATAGTTTGTTAGGATGGGACAATATTTGGCAGAGCTACAATTCTTTGAAAATCTAAAATCTAAATACTGTGAAATTAAAAACGTTTCAAATTAAGCTGTTAGCTCTTCACGAAACATGAACATTTTTGGCATGAAAGAAAAATACAATGTATTTTTGGCTATTGCTACAAATATATCTGTTCTGTTAATTTATTTCAACTTTCTTATTTCTTTCTTTTAATCTTATTATAATTATTATTATTTCAGTTTTGATTTTGGTGCTTTGACATTTCTATTTTAACAGTTTTATTGATGGTGAACAGAAACAGTGCCACACACTTTGGGAAGAGTCTAGAGTCCTCTTACCTTGCCGAGAAAGGCCTTGGCCAGATCAGTGCAGGGCTGACTGAAGAAGCTGTGTCTCAGTCTGACAGACTCTCTCTCGGAGAAACAAGGGCTGTGATGAAGATCGACCGATCCACTATCAGTCTGAGCACTGGCAGGCTCGGCTGGAGGCAACAACGATGTCTTTCTTTTCCGTGTTGTCATTATAAACACTACAGAATATTAGGCAGCTGTTTATTTGGTCGAACCTTAACCGGTTTGTTCTTGACTCTCTCTCTCCGTTTCTGTATGTAATTCACAGTGCGAGATGTTTAAAATGCTAAATAAGAAGCACGCAGTGAGATGACAGTCATATGTCGCATGAATATGAATGCGTGGAGCGATATAAGATGATAACGTTACATGCTCCCATAGGAGTGAGTGTCACTGCAGTCTCGAGGAAGAAAACACTTTCTGTTTGGTGGATGTATATTGAACACTGAGCAGCACCTGCTTCTTCACCAGTTTCAGTTTCAGGAGCCCGGGTTTGTTTATCTTTGGCAAACGCAAAGTATTCTGGGATACTGTTTAAAGGGCCAGTAACCTCTTGTAGGATAGAAGATTGATTAACGAGTGAAATGTAGTCTAAATATGCAGATATGTTATCATTCATAAAAACAAATCTTTACAAAGACTTCAGAAAAAGGGGATGTTGAGATCAGTCGTGTCTTGTTGAAGGTAACTAACAACAAACGTAGCTAATTTTACAGAGAAATACAAACAGCAGAGGCTTATGCTGTTGGATTGTCTTGTTTCTTTTTTTAAGAAATATATCAAATAGAATTACTAATTACTACTAGGCCAGGCAAGTTTATTTATATAGCACAATTTATACACAGAGGTAATTCAAAGTGCTTTACATAAAAGGAAGTAGGATAGTCATAAAAAACAATAATAAAACAATAATCACAAAAAGCAAGTAGAAACAACCATAAGAAACAATGATCACAGCAATACAAAATACAAATAAAAGCTACTACTACTACAACAATAAGAGTCCAGCTGATGCCAGTATTTTGAGAGAGGGTTATTTCCAGTGTTTCAGTAGTGTTTAAAATAATCTATATAAAATAGTCTATTAATAATAACAACTCAACAGAAAAATAACAATGAACTGATTTTAGAACTGGAATATTATTATAAAATAGTTGTGGTTTAATCCATTCTTTAAGAAATACCTTTCATACTCTCAGTTCCTCAAAAATGCCTGAGATTTCAGAGGGAGTGTGTGTTTGTGGTGAGAAAATGCTCTGAAACATCTCTCGGAGAACCACGCGGGGATATCAACCGATCGGATTCCAGGGTCTGGTTTAAGGTCAGATGTAAGGTTAGGCAAAATGGCTTAAATAACATTATTATCATCCAACATGTTGTCTCTGGTTTTAGGGAAACCATAATTTGCTTATGACTGTTTTTATAGGAATGATCCAGCAGTTTGACTGCATCATTTCTGTTGCTTTCTATGGCTGAGAACACAGATGTATAGCCTACTTATAACACATTTTTCTAAAAGGTTACTCAAGCAAATGTTGAGAGCTGGCATGACTTTAAAGGGGCAGTGTGATATGCAATGGCTTTAATGGGACTTACAGATTCAGGCACTAACTGAGCCACTCTCCACGGTCCCAGTGTGTCTGTCATCAGTCGCAGCAAGCCCACTCCTGAACACCTGGCTGCTTGCCTGTGGACGCTCCCGGAGGACTCAACCACCAGCTGTAAAGTTCGGTGAGACTGAAGAACAGACGACAGGATGGACAAAAGCCTGTCCCAGGCCTCCCATCTGACTCCTCTAAAGCCCCTCCAAAGTCTTTGAAGTGCTTGCAATATGTTACTGTGCTTAGGTAAGACAGAGAAGAGTGCAGGGGTTACATTATTATTAGTGGTATTTGTATCACTAGTACTACTGCTCAAATTCTGGCTTTATTTTTTTTCTCAAGAACTTTAACCCTTAATTTGTTTTTAAGGAACAGTTCACCCAAAAAAGAAAACTAGCTAAAAATGTACTCACCCGGCCTCAGGCCATCCAAGATGTAGATGAGTTAGTTTCTTCATCAGATTAGATTTGGGGAAATTGTGCATTACGTCACTTTCTCAGCAGCGGATCCTCTGCAGTGAATGGGTGCCGTCAGAATGAGTCTCTGATAAAAACACCACAATAATCCACAAGTTATCCACATGACTCAACAGTCTATCATGTAGCGTGCTTGTAAGAAATAAATCCATCTTTAAGAAGTTTAAACTATCGTTTAAATACAATTCCATAATTCATAACAACACTTCCTCCATTAAAATATCCCCTGCACTCTCCGAAATAAAGGTGCAAAAGCTGCTACTGGGGAGGTACCTTTTGCACTTTTGTACCTATGATATGGACCCTTTAGATACAAACATGTACCTTTTGAAAAGTTACCGCCCCAGTGACAGCTTTCGGACCTTTATTTTTTGAGAGTGCGTTGTCCTCTCACATTAAAATCCTCTGACCTATTTGTTTACAACAATTTTAGACTCTCCCCCACCCCAAATTGTAAGTGAGGTTTGATCGCAGATTTTTCTCTTAATGTAGATAAGGTTGTGTTTTCACTGGAAGAGAAGCATTAGAGAGCCTTTATTTCAGCTGTAAGCAGCCATTAAAGCTGTTCAGACTCTCATCCTGAAAACACCCATCCACTGCAGAGGATCCATTGATAAGGAAGTGATCAAGTTTCTCCAATTCATCTACATCAAGTAAATTTCACATTGAGTGAACTGTTGCCAATGTACAGTCATCATTTCAGAGAGCCTTCCAGTCAAATTTCAGCGCTGCAAAACATAAACGACAGCTTTAACTTGTCAGTGCTTACAAGCATAATGCAGCAGACCATCCTTGCTCCAAACTCAATTCATCAGTGTCTAATTAGTGGTCCCAACCTGCACTTTAGGCTGATGTATGTGTTTGAGTGTGTGTATATGCACTAGGGTTGCCTGCTTGTGTGGTTAGGTAAGTCTCCCAGCAGGTCACAGGTCTGGAGGCCACTGAGATCTGCATGCTCACACATCACTGCTCTACTGCGTAATGGTGGCGGAAATAGACAGCCGCACACTGTTGGCTGCCAGTGTGTAAATCAATATGTTTAAGTAATTCAAGAATGCTATAAACATTCCAAGGTGAAATACGCTCATGGCTCACTTTTATGGTGCTGTGGCAATTTGCCAGAAGCTGCACCTCCAAGATCTCACTCAAGATTGTTTTCTTTTCACTACAGTTTTCTTTATAATCAATCTGCATAGCGTTTTTAACTCAGTTAGGAATCAGTGACATGTTTATGTTTTTAAATATTCTATTTATTTTACTGTTTGGCATTTTTCTTCACCAAGCATGCATTCGTTTGTGCATTCTACATTCTCACAGGTGTCATTGTCATCATGTACAGCAGGTCACTTCTCAGTTCCCATAGAAACGCTAACTCTAAAATGAATGGCCCGGTTTTACAAACAGGACTTAACTGAAGCCAGGACTAGGAAATTAATTAGTGAAATTATTATAATAATAAGATATTTAAGCAGAAAACATTAAAGGTGTACATCTTGGAAATGTATCTTAAAAATAAGAACAAAAACATGTTTTTCATGCTTGTCTAATGAACCATAAGCAGTTACTGCACCTGCTCCTGCAGAGCAACCCTTAACGTACCAAAGACAGCAGACAATTATAACTTAAAGAGATGATATCTCATATCTTAGTCTGTACAACAATGGGCGACGTGACTCCACTTCCTTCCACTACAGAAAGTGAAGGTCTCAGTATGGTCGCTGATATCTTGCAGAAATGACTTGATCATTTGGAGCCAGAGTCTGCGCAGTAGAGATCGTGAGGTAGATATTTTGTTTGGTTTTACAGATATAGATAAAAATACTGAGAAAGAATTTTATTTTCTTAATTTATTACTACTTCCAGCCAAGTACCATATCCACAAATGTAAGTTATCCAATAATAAGCCATTATTTAAGGTATTTTTTTAAAGAACTGCAACAATATTTTAAAATGCTATCATAGTCCAAAAATACTAAGGCAAGGAAAACTAACTTCTTGTGCCTTTTTCAGAAGAGATCGTGAGGTGGAGCCGTGGAACAAAAGTCCCGCCCAAACTCTCGCAGACCCAATCACAAGCTCACAATCATGACACCAAACCCTGTTTTTATAGCATTTATAACATTTAAACATGCATCAGCATGATAAGAACTACTTAAAATGAGGACTACTTAAAATAATCATCATGCTGTGAATCTGCACCATCCACACAGTTTGTGCTGCTTTTTTTCTTTCAAGACAACAGTTCTTTACACAAAGCAACAAACGAGTTTCTAAAAAAGCGTTTTTCTTGTGACAGTTAATGAAAGCTGAATATACTGAAGGCTTTGCTAGACAGTAATGTAATTGAAAAAAGACACTGTATTGCCTTTCCACACTTCATTAAGCAGCGCCGACATTTGCAACTGTGCTAATAATAAAAAGTTTCCCAAGCAGCAAATCACCACATTAGAATAAATATATCACAATTTACTTTGTATTGCGTATGTAAATCATTTAAGACAGTTAACATTCAATTTACTAGTAAAAGTGATGCTGAAAATAACGGAAACTGCTATCACGGGAAAAAAAATGCATTAACATAGATTTTGATAAAACAGATATACAAATCAATTATTTTAACAGAACTTATTTTTGTTGAAATAATACTAAATTGTTATCCTTTATGAATAGAAGTATTCACTTAAAAGCAACAACTTGACCGACCCCAAACTTTTGAATGGCACTGTCGTTTATGCCAAAAGCTATGATGTAGCATATTGTACATCTATTTAGAGAACAATGACGAGCGCATGTGTAACAGTATCTCAGTATGTGCTGCACTGTTGCACTGGGACGCTTGTTGTCTGCTGATCAGAGCTTATGTGCTCCGAGGGCCAGTTGGCATCATGACTGCCTCTGTCTGATGAGCCAAAGCAGGGGCCCGGAGAGACAAAGTGGCCTGACAGAGATGCTTTAATGATTGTTGTATTCGCTGCTTTGGCTGAACCCATTGTTGGGATGCTTTGGCTTTGGTCTGGGTCTACATGTCATGAGGCGATCTGGTGCAGACTTCCATCATCAGCAAGTGATGAGATGACTGGCACAGACAGCTCAGGCCAAGCTCTTCAGCGGGACATGCCTGTGTCACGCAGGTGGATGCTCTCCACCATCACGCTTCAATGAAACTCGCTGCTTATTACTGCAGGATGAGTCATCAGCCTCTCCACACTGAGCTGTCACTTTAAGAAGCTGGCAGAAAGACTTAATTTTCGCTCTTTTTACACTGCTCAAAATAGGCTTGTTTGGTCCGAGTTTCATTGTTGCCTTTAAACTAAAGAGCTCTTCCGCTCCAGACCTGCACAAACAGAAGGAAATATACACAGATTAAATGTGCAGGAAAAGATTTGTTAAATTGATTGTGTTCAAGTGGAATCCATCCACTTGTCCGTTTAGTTTCAGCACGAAACCGGTGCAGTGAGATTTATTGACAAGATAATGATATCCTAGAACAGTAAAAGGTTTTCATAGGAGCACCGCAGGGAAAACCAGATTTGCATTTCCTCAAGGAAATACCAGCACTTGCAAGGCTGTAAAACTCTAGTGCTAAAGGTTTAAGTAAGTGCATGGGTTGTATGTTTTGGTGTTTGCTGTTTTACAGTAAAATGCTGTTAATTGTACAGTTTTTAGAAGTAAAACAAATCAATGTATAATTTACAGTCAAAAACTTTCAACGAATTTTCCCAGAATTCCCTGCATGACACTCCACAAATATTTTGCTTAAATATTAATTTTTTAAATAGTTTTTATTATCAGTTATGCACGTTTGGCTTTATGTTAAATCTTCTGTTGTTTAACGTTTATTGCATTATTTAAGTATCATGTGTTACCATGATGGTGTTTTGTGTTTACATGAATGACTATACAGTGGGTACAGAAAGTATTTAGACCTGGCAAAGTACTAAACCTAACTACTAAACCTAGTTAGTCTGGCAAAGCTGAAATTTTATAATTTTATAATAATATTATATATTGCAGCCATTTGCTAAAATCATTTAAGTTATTTTTTTTTCCTCATTAATGTACGCACAGCACAGCAAAAACTGAAATATCACATTGTCCTAAGTATTCAGACCCTTTGCTCAGTATTTAGTAGACGCACCCTTTTGATCTAATACAGCCATGAGTCTTTTTGGAAAAGATGCACCAAGTTTTTCACCCCTGGATTTGGGGATCCTCTGCCATTCCTCCTTGCAGATTCTCTCCAGTTCTGTCAGGTTGGATGGTAAACGTTGGTGGACAGTCATTTTTAGGTCTCTCCAGAGATGCTCAATTGGGTTTAAGTCAGGGCTCTGGCTGGGCCATTCAAGAACAGTCAAGTCATCTTGTCCCTGCAGCTGAAAAACACTCCCACAGCATGATGCTGCCCCCACCATGCTTTACTGTTGGGACTGTATTGGACAGGTGATGAGCAGTGCCTGGTTTTCTCCACACATACCGCTTAGAATTAAGGCCAAAAAGTTGGTCTTGGTCTTGGTCTCATCAGACCAGAGGATCTTATTTCTCACCATCTTGGAGTCCTTAAAGATGACCGCATCGACTGCATCTCTGGAGCTCAGCCACAGTGATCTTTGGGTTCTTCTTTACCTCTCTCACCAAGGCTCTTCTCCCCCGAGAGCTCAGTTTGTCTGGACGGCCAGCTCTAGGAAGGGTTCTGGTTGTCCCAAACATCTTCCATTTAAGTATTATGGAGGCCACTGTGCTCTTAGAAAACCTTAAGTGCAGCAGATTTTACAAAACGTTGTTGCATTTACTGGTTTGTGTTTAAATTTTCTTTTTTGCAAATTACAGTTTTGTACTGTAGAATTTACAGGTCTTGTTCATAAATGTGTTTACAGCTTTTCTTAATGTTTTACAAAATTATTAATTAAATTATTTATTTATTTTTACAGTTTATAAGAAATGTTTCTTGAGCAGCAAATCAGCATATTCAGATCATGTGACTCTTACGACTAGAGTAATGATGCTAAAAATTCTGCTTTGATTCACAATAATGAATGTGGTGGTTATAAGCGGGAAATGCCCTACTAACAAATGCAGGAAGTGAAACTTCAGAGGAATGTCTTTAAAAAATAACTGTTAGAACACATGTGCCTTCTTGAAGAAGAAAAATAGCAATAAAATAACCCATATTTTTGAACGAGTTTAACTGGTTACTTTTTAAAGGAAACATTCTATTGGTGAGTCTAAGTAAGTTTATGTAATAAAACATAGGTAAATTTGATGTAAATAAAATGTGATTATTTAAAAATAGGTTCAAGTGTTCAGCATGTGGTAATCGTTTATTTCTTTGTATATACGTTTGACTGTTAAGAAAGAAAAACTTGAACTTGCAGGTGTCTGTTTACGTGACATTCATGTGGTAATTATATGCAGATTTTGCTCTTAAATATTTAAACGAGCAGACTGTTTCCTTCTCTAGTTTCACAGCAGCACCTGTCTAGCACAGCGTTCACAGGGTGACAGTGGGAAAGAATTTTTAGTGTTGCTTCTAAATCATGCATGGCTTGCATCTGTGTCTCCTTCATTGTTCTGTGAGCCATCCTGCAGCCCGCTGAGATGTAGGTCACTCAAAACTCTGCTTAAATCATCCATGAGTAAAAGTAGAGATGTAGCCTGATTCATTAATGGATTGTTTTGTTCGTTTCCCAAACTAACGTGAATGATTCATTCACAGATCTGACTGATCTGTTTCTTGATTTTATCTCACTGACTCAGTGATCCAGTCACAGCAGTTAACATCTCACTGGAGGGGAATGACAATGTTGGACTTTTTATCATAGAAAGCTATCAAATTACTAACACACGAGTCATACAGTCCTTTGTACTTCTACCTTTAAGTCTTTGTAACTACATTGCATTGAAAAAAATGACAAGTAATTCTCTTTTATTATTCAGTGGAATAAAGAAAGTCATACAGGTTTTGAATGACACAAGGATGAGTAAATAATGACAGAATTTACATTTTTATGCCTTTAAGGTAAAGCATTTACTGCTGCTCACTTTGCATTTAATAAAGTGAAAATAAATAGATAAGAGAGGGAAAAAAAGCCTCTGCATGAGCCGCGGTGAAACAAACCACTTGACCTCCTGCTTATAAAGGAAGATATGTGCATCAAGCAGATATTATTTCCTTTCGGCAAACCCCTTCCTTTCGTGTCAAATGGAAATGGTTTTAAACATTAAGCAGTGCAGAAAAAGCTACTCCAGGCTTAATAAGTTCAAACGAATTCTGGCTGAAATATGAGGTCAGATAATGGAGACGGTGGGAGTGTTGTTTTCTCTGGCATACTCTGTTTGCCTCACAGAACCTCTGCTAAATTTAACCTGATATCTTTGTCAGCTGACATGTGGATCCAGGCGTTACTAATCAGAGCCTCCATAGTTTCTTTGGCGCTTTTCCTTCATACAGTGTTCCCTCTCCTTCTGTCTCTCCCTCCGCCACCTGCTCGCCGTCTTACTCATGTATCACCCTCTAACTCATCACATTTTATTTTGCGTTTCCTTTCTAACAGCTCATTTCTGATTCAAGAAGTTTAAAAGATGCTGTATTTTGTGTGTCACAGACTCATGAAATAACACTCTGTCTAATATATCCATCTCTCTGTTCGTCTCTCACAAGAGAAATGGGGACATTAGTTATGCTGCAAAAAATGGATTGGACTTAAAATTAAATGTCTTTAAAATTTAACTTGCTGACTTTCAGAGATTTGAATACTTGAACACATGACCACCAGTATTTACAGCCAAGTTGCTATAATTTGTTTAAGATGGTGAAATCCAGGTTGGTTGTACAAAAAGGTACAACTCACCCTTTACTATGATTGTAATAGCAATATATTTGTTTATTTATTAGCAATCCAAGTTGATTAGATGACCTCACCTTTCAATCATTACAAATACATTAAAATCTGAAAATGATGTGAAAAGCAGTACTGTGTAACATTTTGCAAAAAGAAATGTCACAAATCTGATGCCAATCGCAAATGCAAACAAACAAACCAAGCTTGTTTGCATGACTAGTTCAATTCGAAAGCATCGTGACAGGTTGTTGATCGTTGCAACTATGCTTTGGGAGCTCATGCAAACACTTGCACAACCCAAGTAAGAGTCACACGCCTGTCAGTGGCGATTTCTTTAAGACTGCAAGGGAAGCTCAGCTTTCCCAAAATTAAAATTAAATGTCACAAAATTAATGGTCAAATTATGCAATATTGTATTAACATTTTATTGATTAAAAATGTGTTAGAAAACGTTCATCTCAAAGACGAGTTTGTTCAGAATCAGTTAGATATAGCAGGTCGGCTGACTTGATTTTCTTCTCA
>JAUMHI010000035.1:3075828-3097642 GCA_032359435.1 Enteromius unitaeniatus
TCGAAAGATTGCATCTCCTTTTGACTGACAGCAATTTTGTACTATAAGGAATCGCTGAAGCTATTCGCGCTCAGTCCAATCACGGATTTCTCAAGTTCAGTCGAAATAAAAACTGCTGCCACCTACTTTTAAATAATAAATAAATAGACAATTTTATGATGTAGGCCGAAAATGAGCTTCCCCTATTTGACAGACCAGTAGCCACCACTGATAATTGTCTATTCTCTGCTGTGTGCTTCAAACTAAAATGCTGACTTTTCACAACTATTTGAAGTATTAAAATCAATCAGTAATGACAAGCTCTTATGACAATATTGCAATAGGCAATATTCACTGCCTGATCAAAGCAAAGTCGTACACTGTAATATTTCACTGGACGACCTTTAGCCTTGATAACGCTGTACTTTTGTTGTGGCATTGTTTCGACAGTCAATATAATTTATATATTTATATATATATTTATAAATTATAAATTACAATATATATTACAATTAAAGGGTTAGTTCACGCCAAACTGAAATTTTCTAATTTGCTTCCAATGAATCTTGACATAAGAGAAGAAAATGGAAAAATACAACAAACCTTTGCTTCTTTTGGAAAGCAATTTAGAAGAAATTCATTTAGAGCTACTTTTAGCACAAATATTGCACACTTCACAAGACCCTGGTGTGGTTTCCAACTGCTTTTCTTTAAGGTTCATGCTAACTGATAAAGGATCTGCTCTCCACACTGACGGAGTAAGTGGGAAATATCTGTGGCTTTCAAGATTAGAACATAGTGTGAAACCTGTTTTCTTCCAGTTTTGTTCAGTTATGCTCCTGGCCTCGTTATCGCTGTTCTACACATTTTTGTTAAGCTGTAATAAAAAAGGAGACAAAATTAGGATACGTACTGATAGTGTACACTGCCACAATATTCCTGCTTTGTTCCAGGTCATCATGCCAAAAGACAGTGTTTATTCCTTCTCACTCTCACCACCTGGCATTGTGGGATAACTGTACTTGGCAAATGCTCATCACAGAAAGCCAGTTAAGGGAGAGGGATGAAAGGTGCCTCCAGGGAAATATCTCTCCCCAAACAAACTCAATTTCTTTAATTAAACCCATCGTAATTTAAAGCTCATTAATGTTTAAAGGGATCCTGGTGTTGTTGTGTGGGAAGGTGTCAGGTGTTGGGCGGGGAACTCTGTGGTAGGAAGAAGGTGGGATTACTCGGGATACTCTGATGGTGGGTTTCACAGCTCATGTGGTCCCGCTCTAAAGGCCAAACAGCTGGCAGACATACTCATGCTTATTCATTCTTCTGTGGAGGGCTCCTAATGGAAAGGGGGTAAAAGCTATTTCAAGAATGTTGGGTCAAACATTATGTGCAGAAATATGAGGTGAACATGACCAGAAAGGAGAAAAACGGCTTTCCTTATCTTATGATGTCTGTTCTTCTTCTTTAAACAGTTCACCATTCATTCAGATATGAAAATGTTATTATTTCCTATGTAATGTTTTATGTCCCTGTGGATATGATATTTTTAAATGCAAAGTGAAACCTCATTCTTCTATACATTAAAAAAAAGGCCTGTTCACACCAAGAATGATAAGTATATTAAGTGTCCACACCAAAAGAACAGTAACATTCAGTTTATTGTAAATACGTGCTACAGTTATTTCATCTGCCATTTTAAATGCAAGCTCATTAAAGTCAGTTGGATTCTGATTGGCTGTCAATGTTCTGAAACCATTGAATAACATTATGTGAGGAAAAGACCAACATTCAACCATTTCAGCTGAGAAATCACATTACTTCCTGTGACGCTACATTTTATTTTGCGAGCAAAGTTAGTCTGGCAAAGCTGCCGTTTTAGAGCATTTCCATTCCCAAAAAATTTTCATGACTAGGTTTTCTTTGAACACGGAGCAGAAGCAATTAAAGTAAAGACATTTTACTTACTGCTTTAATGAAGCTAGCTACAATTGGTTACAGTGGCTTCATGTTCCGTCGCTACGCATTCTGTACGTCATCGTAATGAGTGGTCTGATTGGTTGTAGATTCGTCCAATAGTATACAGAGGCATCTGATGGACGCAGGTTAAGCCCGCCTCCCAGAAGGCAGGTAGGTAGCTTGCGGTTACATTTCTGTTCATTTTTGATGCTGTTGGTTATTGGCTGCTGCAAAGCAAGTACAGGAATTTGCTACTGCCACTACAATATGCCTCTCCAGTGCTGTGAGTATTTAAGACATACTGCTGCCACACAAAGAGCAAATAAAATAAACTATAGCGGAGGGTTTTTAGAGAAACTCTAAAAGCATGCTGTAAACTACTTTTGTAAATGCTAACAAGCCATTTCAATGCAAAGCGCATTGGCTGTGTATACGATATAAACCAATCAGCTTGTGTCAAGTAGTTTAACAGTGTAAATATCATCAATTTGCATTAACAATCCATCATCCTGTGCCATTCAGAGTGGCATGACAGGCATTGTCTTAAGAACTGTTCACTGAAAGGTTCGTTGAGGGGGGACAAAAATCATTCTTCTCTGAAATCCCTGCAGAAACACCCCTCGTTTTTTAGATAAGTACTACTTTTATAATACTTTTATAGTGTTTTTATGCTCTTCATAAAAATAAGATCATATGGGTTGGAACATGATAAAGGTGAGTAAATATTGACAGGCCGTTTTTTTTTCTGGGCTGAGCAAAATTCTTTTTCTACTCCTGCATTCTTCTGACATGCTGCTGTAGAAGATTATTTACACACTGTATTGATTGACCACAGAATGTGCCTTGACACAAAAAAGGCCTCTCTTTCTGGACATGCTGTGTTATGCTTCTGATAACAGCTTCCTTGACTGCGGTCTGAATCTCTGCCATTAGACATCTGCAATTACGCCGGAAGACAGAGCAATCTGGACCTTACTGATCCTCTTCTTATCTCAACAAAGAAAGAGTCTGTATAGCTGACACATTTCCCTCACCTCCATCTTTAATCTGTTGTGCAAATAGCATAATGGAATATATGTGCTGGTATTTTTTTATACCAAGAGGCTTTCATTTTTTATACCAACTTTAATTTTTAATAAATTAATTTTTAATAAATGAAAGTATTATTCTACGTCATTATACCCTCATAGCATCCAAATCTTGTGTACATTTTTCTTTTTGCATAGATATTTTTGGAAACAAACAACGTATCGGTTATTTTGTCCATACGTGAGTCAGTGGTCAAATGTTTTGGGCTCCATGAGCAAAAACAGTTTAAAATACCTCGGTTTCCACTTAATAAATAATGTAAATAAATAATGACATAATTTTCATTTTGGGGCGAGCTATCCATTTAATTTGCTTGTTCCACAGATGCAAAATTCACATTTGTTGCAACCGTCCTGATGAATTCCTATTCAAAATATGTGGATATGAGGTTTGGTTAGACACAACGCTGACTGTGGAATGTAAACGGCTGTTATTGTGTTCGATTGCAGCTCTACCATAATAACATGGTTTCATGCCAGTGGTGTGGTAGTAAAGTAACGTGTGACTAAAATCAATGGACTAGAGGCTGTTGCATCAGAAGAGTTTCTGAGGGACTGCAGGGCTGTCTGACACATGAAGAAAAGCCAGACTCCCAGAATCCTGAAATAAACAACTTCTTCTTTTTTCTTCTTACACTTACAGTGACCAGATACAGACCGACAAGATTGTTTGCCTAGTCAATCTAATACCAGATGCAATTAACATGCAACATGACAACAGACAGATAACAGATAATGAGCCAGATTTGATCTGATGGTTATTTTTTAAGTCAAGATTTTCAGTCTTAATTATGTTGTTTAAACTAAGACTGAACTTTTGTTAACATATGGAGAACATGAGAAAAATGAGTTCAAGTTTGTTTGTGGACTGCTAATAAAAAAGGTAAAAAAAGGCCAGTCTGCTTTTGTCAAACACATCTGCCCTTTTTCAAGTCCCTGAAGTAATGTGTGGATGTCTGAAGAATATCGAGTTGTCCCTCTCCATATCTCCTTTCTTTTTGCCCTCTGTAACCCAGGACCGACCATAACCTTTCTGAACACTTCAGAACTGGGATTTGCTTCTGTAGTTTTCTGGATGGTTAACAGAGGAAATCCTTTATGGCTCATCTGACTCTGTTGAACACAAGTCTTGCGCTCAGGTCTTTTATCTGGGACTGATTGATGGGGTTTCAGCAGAGCTTGAGTGCTCTCCCAGCTTCACTACTGCAGTCTAATCGGAGGCCATGCCCTGTCTTCAGCCCTCCCTCTCCCTCTTCTCTGACCCATAGGAGTATTTCAGAATCTATTCGTTACTACTGGCCCATGGTAGAGCAATCAGATGTTCCCCATGGGACTCCTACATCACAATGAGTGTTGTGGGCTCATGTATTTGGTTTTCGTCTGTGTTATTTTTGTTCAGCACGATTTGGTTCAGTCCGAAAAAGAAAACTCTGTAATCATTCAAAAGGAGATTTTTAGCAGAATGTCCAAGCTGCGCTTTTCCATTTAAAAAAGGAAGGTGACCCTAACAAATTCAAAAGAGAAAGAGTCTTTCTCCTTTTGTAAACCATCTTTTAAAATCGATTTTGTCAATAACTTTACACTTTGTATAAAGCCTAAAATAAGCCCTGAAGACCATGATTGAATGCACACAAGCGCAAATGACATTTAAAAACCATATTAAACATTTTCATAAAACACTTAAGTGCAGCCTGGACATTGGTGCAAAATGTTTTAATTGTTTTGTGCAAAAATATAATAGAGGTTTGGAATAATATGTGTAAAATATTACTTAATTTTAGGTTAACTATTTCTATAAACATACTTCCATGACATCTAAAAGCATCGGCAGTCTAAACACAACATGGTGACCAGTATGTTAGCATAATTCTCTGTAGCAGGTGACGTTATTATTTTGAGTTTTAAAACTGTAATCCAGTTCTCACACTCTCTTTGGACTTTGGGTAAAGGCCAACATACTCCCTAGATTATACTGTCTGCCCACACGTCAAGTGACTCTGAAACCAATCTAATAACGTCACTCATGTAATGTAGTATGCTTTGTCATCCACTGGCAGCACAAGAAGGGTTGCCCTTTGTGGTACGAAAGCTAAACACCATTAATTTGCTAGTCACACTGACTGGCTGGCCCGAACCCAGTGTGAGCCTCTGAAAACCCAAACTTGTTTGAAGTTCACCTGAGGTTCAGCATTTGTTGATGGACCTGCTGATATCTGCCATATTCCCTGTGGTCAAGAATAAAGGTGCAGTCTGGAAGAAAAATGACAAAGTCATCATGAGAGCATCTTCGTCCAGGAGCGGGACAGAAACTCATGTCAAACTGCACTATCCTGAGTTAAAGAAAGATAAGGAAAACAGGCTGATGGCTTACAGTTATGGGCCTACTGTTGTACTTTGCTATTATACACTTTAATAGCACTAATATGCAACAAAAAAAGTTTTTGTTTCCTGCATAAATTGATGAAATCCCTCCCTCATGACTGGCACTGATACATATTTGAAATGTGCTTTACAATCATATTCCTCTTGTTTTCATGTGGATAGACAATCAGGTCAAAGGCCACATGAATAACTGAACACACAAGCCTTACAGCCACCCTGGAAAGTCCCCGAAGGCAAATACGGGAAGAATCTGAACAATGTCGAATGAGAAAATGGAATGCTATGCATGTCAATGCAGTCTCTTTGTCTTGAGTTCGAACTCTGTACTTGAGGAGGAACCTGCTGTCCAGAATTAATGCCATCTCTGCCCCGTTTTGCTTTTTAAGAACCAAAAGGGGAACTGACATCAGAATGGACCTTTTCCATTCAGGACATCTAGGCCTATTTCTAGTTTTGGTTTCGTCTTTCATTACTTGCATTCTTGATGAATTTAAGGTAACTAGGGTGAGTCTGTCTATTTCAGTAACACTCCTCTGATTAATCATTTACTAAAGCATATAGTGAAGACAGCTTTGGCTATGTAGTTTCAGAAATCTCTTTGAATCCAACCCATACTGTGTTAAAATAAACCCTCTTCCTTTTTTATATTTCTGGGGGACTTCTATAGTCAGTAGCTGCCAAAGCATTGTTACATTTACGTTCACAGTGCTGTTAGCACTTAGTGGAAAAACTCCCAGTGAAGTGAGGTGTGTAACATGCCAATACACTGCAGAAACAATGTATTAGACTTGTAAATGAGTCTGGACGGGAGCCTGAAAGAAACAGTACTGGCCTGTCTTAGGGGAAAAAGCTATTTCGGTAATATTATAGGTGTGTTTAGTAGAAGTAGTACGCAGTGTTGGGAAGTAATTTTATGTAACTAAATTATGTAATTTAATTGCAAATAAAAGCAATTGTAATCAGTTACAGTTACTGAGGAAAAATGTGTAAATAAATTAGTTACTTATGAAAATGTTAACGATTACACATGTGATTTTTTTTTAAACACACCCACATACAGATTTAACTGATTTCTTCCATAAATTGATGGAATAAATGACTGCTCTAATATATGAGACACCGATAGTTCAATAGTTTATGACACAGAATTATTTGTGAAACTGTTTTATTTCCTATTTGGGATTATGCAGAATCTTTGTCTGAAATATCCCAAACCCTTTATTTAAGAGAAAATATGGTGCTGTGGTGTTGCTGCAAAAATTATTTTGCCAAATAAACAATTACAAATGACACAACACATACTGTATAGTACTACATTTGTTTTTTTTATAGGCTAACAATAATTATTGATGAAATTTAGGTGTACTATTGTCATTGTCACATGACCTACAAGTTCAGTTTAGATCTACGTCAGCTGTGTTGCCTCACTGCTATTCAAAACTCTTCAACTCCTGGCTTAATATGATCATAAAATGTTCATCAAAATGCAGAATCTTTTTTCTTTTTGTGTATACTATTAATTTGGGCTTCTGCTTGCTTACTGTTTTCTCATGTATAGTACTGAAGAAGGCATAATCACATTACAGAACTCAATGTGTTTTAGAATTAAGTCAGTGGGCAGATAGTAGGCGGTCTTTTGTGGCTGTTTGATCGCACTCGACCATAAGTGTCTACACTCAAGAGCGTTCATACTTAACACCAGGTGTAAACGAGGCCTTGCTGGTGTCACAAGGGAACTATCACAAAAACTCATAAAAATAAACAATTAATGTACATACTGACACTCTGGAACAAACACAGAGAAGTAGATGCAAACATAGAAAAGACCCAGTGCTATTGAATTAGGATTCCTGTGATGATCCCACATTATATTAGGACGCCGTAACTACTAAGTACTTACATTTAAAATGAATTATGTAACACAATACACTTATTGCGTACATACATGTTTTTACATTACATTATATATTAAAATACCTGCATGTATACATCTGTAACTAATTTCTGCAACTCCATTTATAAATATAATTGCAATATAATATGAACACAATTTTACTTATTACAATTATACTCCAGTTTTTATGAACGCGAGACCAATATATTGTACTAAAACCAGGCAATTAATGTTACTACACAAGACAATACTTTTCATCGTATTAGAAAGAATATAAGAAAGCATACTGTATTTTTTTACTGTGTGTCATAATAAGGTCTGAACGTCTGCGCTCATGCACATCTCCTTGTCTAAATGAGTTTCTGTCACAAACTGCAGTCAACACAGCATAAATTCAGACTGATATTGTATTCATACAGTAACCAAACAACATCTCACGACTGTAATAACAGCTGAGAAGCACACAACTCCGTATGTGTTTTCTTCAGACCCTGCTGAAGACTGCCCTGCTTAGTCATGGCTGCACACACACACACACACACACACTGTACGAGTGTGTGCTCCTCCCAGTGTGTGTGTGTGTGTGTGTGTGTGTGTGTGTGTACGAGTCTCGGTCGACGCAGGCGGGGCTCCAAGTCCATGAAACTGAATTACCGGCAGACCAAAACTAAACTTACCAGAGCCGATCGCTCGTGCCCGTGTGTCGTGCGTGGGAATGTAGTCTTTGCTGCGTGGGAACAATCATACCAACTGCTCTACAATGTCTTAGCACTGGATTTTTATCACCGACTGAGAGACTTTGACATCTGCAGCCGTTTCTTCTTTTGCGCCCGCTGGACAAAATGAAATAAATACAGGCTATAACACCATCGACATTTCTAAAAGGGTTCTGGAGGTTTCCGCTCTTCTTCCCGAAGTGCTGGTGAATCGAAGAAGGGTAGGTGATCATTTCGTAACGTGTTTTCGGTGTGTGGGTTCATATACGCCGGTGAGTCGTGAGCTCAACCCGATGCGTCTGTATGTGTTATTACAGTTTTAAACATTATACGCGTTCCTGGCCTTATCGTTGCAATATATCGGTGTATTTGTAATGTGAATGATTTCAAGGCTATGTAATGCTGAAATGCCTGAACTTGAAGTTGTGGTTAGCGGAGTGTTTTTTGATCCGCGTTACACATATGCGGTCCAGTTCACTTGATTCATGCCTCATCGCTGTATCCAGCTTTATTACTAACCTCTCGCTGCTTCTGCACGCCTGACTGTCAAACGCTGCATTTGTTGTCAGAGGGCCGACGCTTCAGATCCGAGTATGTGTGTGTTTTCCATGCGTACTTGAGTCATTTTATTTCCCGACGCTGTCCTAGGTGATGTGATGACGTCAGGTCAACGGGTATCGATGCCCCGCCTCCCAGTGATTCTTGTCATATGATTGTTGGTCGTGTTCAAAAACCAAAAGACTTCTGCTCTAAATACATGTGGTGTGTGTGCTTCTTCATGTGGGCTTCTGGTACAGCCTTAGTCGCAAATGTTGTGTGCAAATAGCAAATACAAAGCTGCTGCTCCGTTAATTACTAAAAAGCTCTGTAAATTACAAAGTACTCATAGATTCACTGAAGCAATTATTTTATTCATGTTTACTAGGTCATTTAGGGAAAATTCATTTATCTCCAGAATAGATCCTTGACTTTTACAAGTTAAACAAATTATGTCATTGAAAACCCGTAAAAGCTTTGCTCGTCTTCAAAACACAATTTAAGATCTTTTCGATGACTGTCCCATTGACTTGCCAAACTATTTTTACTATCGAGATCCGGAAAAGTATGAAAGCCATTGACCGTCTGCCGTGAGTGGTGCAAACATAACATTATTAAGCTACAAGAATACTTTGTGTACTTAAAGAAGGCAAAAATAATGGCTTTATTCAACGTTTTGGCACGATACTTCTTCTGGACCTTGACAGTGAAAATTGTTTGGCAGTCAATGGGACAGTCGTTCATACACAGATAAATTAGTTTCACCCAGGCTTTCAAGGCATCGCAATGTCATATTGATCGAAATCAGTTTCAGTGGAGCTGTTGACAATGTCAAGTGAATATTTAAAGACTGCAGTATAAACTGAGATGCATCTCTGTGCCGTACTTCCTGTAAGAGCAGCGTTTTTTTAAGGTCTGCGTGTTCGCCTTTTAGGGGACGTGTGTGTCGCTTTTGAAGAGGCATTTACTGGCCTGCGTCTAAATCAGTACCCCTGTGAAACATAATCGGTGATGTTTCACTTGCTTATACACAAGAGACAGTCAAGAATACAGGAAATTATTTGATTTGAATGCAGTTGCGCGAGGCGTCCCTGGCCTGTCGCCGTGTCCCACAAGGCTTTCGAAACATTATCTCATTCAGGGGATCATCGCTCGTGGTGATGTAACAAGCCCGATTAAGCAGGGCCTCTATCGACTGTCATCATTATGTGTCGCAGGTGCACTCCAACTGGGCTCTAGGTCGGCAAAGTAAAAGAAGGGACAACGGGAGGATAGTGCTGGAATAGGTTGATGCCACAGGTGACTGTAAGTAATGAAGAAGCGTGATCATGTCTAGATGAGTCACATGGCAGTGTGTGTTTGTCTAACTGTCCGCCTGTCTTGCCAAGAGTGGATCGCTTTCATTACATGTGGTTTTGCTTTCTATCAAGCTTCTCTATTAAAAATACATTTCTGGCAGAGGAACTGTTTATTAAAGTGGGTTATTTCTTATTGTTGTAATGGCCCAACTGTTTTGGATATATCAACATTGGCTCATCCTGTGTCATGATCAACCTGTTTGTCTGTTCAGTGGAAGACTGGAGTGTCAAAGGGGTGCTTTCACACTGACAGCAGTTTGCAACGACTGGAAAACCTTAAGACTTTCAGTAGGCATTTTTACATGCACTACTTTTCATCAGTCTGAATCTCATAGATGTGCATTATTTGTTATCCGAAAAAAAAAATTGTGCCCATTTGAAACTGGAGAAGGAAGTCGCCAAAGCTTAAGTATAGTTGTAATTTCTGCCTTGATGATATATCTAAAAAGAAAAATTTGACATGCTGTAAATGTCAGAAGAGCATTTTTAGAAGATATTTAGTAAATGCTCAGTCAACATGCATCGCATATTTTTGAATGAAACTAGATTCAAGAAATAAGATTCAAGTGATTACTTTTTCCTATTGATTGTTTTACATCATCCCTTCCAGTCTAATAAAACTTTATCGTGGGATTGGGCAATTTCTGTGTTTACATAAAATCCAGTTACTTGGTTATTTGGTTGCGTGTTAATGAGAGTTAATCATTCATTGGGAAAGCAGTGACAAAAAGATAATAAAATGCATAGAGCTTGGTGACCTTCAGCTGTTTCTTCACTGCTAATGTTATATGGTTTTATGCATCTGTTTGAGCTCTAGGGACAAGAATAAGATATGAAATTCTTATCTGAGTTATATTTTGTCCAAGTTCCTTGTGAGTCATAAAGAGCTCATCTGAGGTCTGAATAGCATCTTGTAGATTCAACATGAGTGACATCAAGGCCATCTTTTGTCACCACACGCAAGAAACCTAACAAACCATTAAGCATTTCTGTAGTACACCGATGGTCTTGTGGTTTACTGTAACAAGGGTAAAACAACGAGTAATGGCGTGCTGATATTTAAATAAAGCATAACCAAGTTCTTCCAGTTATGTGTAAAATGGACACATTACGCTGAAAAGAAATCTCAAAGTAACAGTATCGCTTACAAAAAAGACATGTTAACTGACTTGTTTGACAACTTTTGAAAGAAAAGACACTTAAAGTAGCTTAAAACGGATCAGACATTTTCCCCAAAGCTCTATTGTGTCAGGTTTCAAGTTTTCAAAGAAGCGGTATTCAAATTGTGTCAGAGCTCTAGGGGCATCCCACCAGCACACATCCCTTTTCAGTAGTGGACTGAGGGGGGAAAAAAACAGGCTTACGTACAGTACACTAACAATGTCTTCAGTGTAGCTTGTTAAGTTAAGAGAAAAGTCATCACCTTGCGCACTTAATTTGACCTAATTCACATAGAATTTTTTTAGGAAGAAATTTTAGAAACTATTTGGGTTCTGGAATAAGTTAATGTAGGCCTACTATTTTAATAAATCAAAATTGCAATTCTGCGCCAGAAAATGTATTAACAGTAGAATGATCTCATGTGGTTTCACTTTAGTAGCCGATTTCTTCCTTGTCTTCAATGTAACGATGAACTCAGCATTTTCTCAAATTTAATCAGGCACTAACCATTAATATTTATGTTATCTAAAAATACCTGCTAGTATGTTATAAATGTGGCAGCACAGAAATGAACACAGATGATTATAGTCATTATGTGAATAAACAATCATAAATTCGTGGAGGATTGTAACATGGATACACAGGAAGCTGTGAAGAGGCTGTGCTGTATTAATAAATGCTCTGTTAGGCACGAAGCACAGCTGTGTTTCACACTTTTGTTGTATGTTTTAGCACATTCTGTAATGATGAAAGGCAAAAATGCTCTGAATCGTAGTCAGATGCAAGTGCTGGGTGGAAACAAATAGGCCTACAGTAGCATAAATCACGTGCTCTAAAAATGTAACTTTGATGTGTGTTGTCAGTTTCAGGTGTTGTTTGATTTGGCTTGATCTGACATGCTGTTGAACGTTATTCCTGTGACTATGACGTAATGCTGCAGGGATGTTGTGGCTCTTTAGATCTGTGAGATTCAGTGCTGTCCTGTGCACTGTTACAGGCATAATTGAGTAACTACGGCTTCAGACTCATCGACATGGCTTTAATGAACAAAAAGAGTTTCTGAATGTGAGGGTGAAGGTTTATTAAGTCCAGAAGCAGCGCTGGTGGTGTAAAACAATGTGTGAGCTTGTAATCTTGGTGGGCATTGGTAATGTTGTGGGTGTTTCCTCAGGAAGGGCTTTGATCAGTAACATCTTACATTGAGGTTTTTCCCTCCAACAAGATTACAAATCGTGCTCTATAAGCTTTTACACAGCTGCTTCAAACTATTATCTGATTTTCTATAATACACTTTGCATTTAGGGTTCCTGTGTTGTGTTTCAAGCATGTGTCTTCCTCGTCTTGTTTCTTTTCTCTCCTAATCTCGTCACTTTAGAGGCCTGTGATGGATAGAGTGACCATAGGAAGCTTCCTGCTCAACTTGTTGCCTTGATACCGAAGCCAATTTTAGATGCAAAGTACATAAACAAAGGAAAAAACTTGTCATACAGCGAATGCAGTTTCTGGGGATTTCACCAAGACTAATGATGCACTGAAGTGGTTTTATTTACTGGTTGAGCACGCATGAATGAAACTAACAATAAGAATACTTTCTTTTAAAGGGCTAGACTATGGTGTGACATAAACATGTAGGGAAAAAATCTTAATTTTTAGAGTTGATTGGATTTTGTGTTGCACTTGAAATGATTGAAGTTAACTGTAGTAGCTAGGCAGGGTATTAACAGGCTAAATGATTGGAGACGTCCCGCGAGACATCTGCTATTTTCTCTGGAAGATTTAGTGGTGACATTCATGAGTCAATCACTCATAAGAAAATCTGTAACATGTGTTTGCAAAGCAGACAGGGCGAATTTTCACTTCATGTCGGCTATAAGCTCAGAACTTGCTAGTTTGGGGGCTTTCCAATAAAAGAATCATTGTGCAAACAAATACTTTGTTAAGCAAAATGAGTGGAAGATAGATATACAGCAACTAAAAAAAGTAAATTTCCCTAACCCTGATCCATACCGCATCATATATTGTAAGCAGCAACTTCCCAGAAGGACTTGAACGTGGCTTATCATGCCCTAGCAGGTAACTCTTTACAAACAGCTCATGAAATTCCCTCCCTGCAACTGTCTGTGCATGAATTTGGTGGATTTAGTTCTGCTTCCTATGCTTTGCGATGTAAAAGTGGCTATTTAAGACATCAAAATACGCTGAAAATCACCACCGACTGCATAATCCAGCAGGCAGCAGT
Organism: Enteromius unitaeniatus; assembly: GCA_032359435.1. Classification (NCBI taxonomy): domain Eukaryota; kingdom Metazoa; phylum Chordata; class Actinopteri; order Cypriniformes; family Cyprinidae; genus Enteromius; species Enteromius unitaeniatus. Next base: position 3,089,139 of record JAUMHI010000035.1, read on the forward strand.
TTAAATAGAGTCCTGGGCTGTTGTTTGGTCTCATTTGTAGTTATGCCTGCGTGCTAATATTATTGCAGTGAGGATGAAGGGCCGCTTTTAAATAGGTCGGCCAGCTCGCCTGTCTCTATCTTTAGCATACAGTGTGGCATGAGTCTGAGGAGGCTGCCGACCCTGTTTATCTACTTGAAGTCATGTGCAGTCTGGACGGAATCAAACTAGTCTAGACTTCGAACCCGAAAAACCAAGGGCGTGTTTTGTGCCGCTGTGAGACTTGGCCTTCCATGGCTTTTTGGGAGTAGGTGGATGCATGATGATGACTAATAATAACTGAATAGAAGATTTCCGGAAGGTCAGTGTGAACGCATTACACAAGTTAGTTTGAGAGAAATAATTTATATATTCATTTATTCAACCTGACAAAAAAAATGTTCTACTGAACATTATGTCACCAGATGTGTTGTTTTGGGCGTGCAGCATGAAACTATGTGGATGCCATCCAGCCAGCTCTCCCTTCCATTAGTCATAACTTGGCATGGTTGTGTGCCTGCCAAATTATGTCAACTCTTTCAAATATGCAGGAGTTAGATCAAGAGCATGTGCCACATGAGGCCTCTTCTTTTAGGAGACTAAAACAGGAAAACGAGAACAAGCGATCGCTTGCCGTGTTGACGGCGAGCACCATGATAAAAACAAAGCAATAATAGAAGCTGCTCTGGGATGCAGCCCAGATTTTCGCACACACTCTTGCACAAGCGTGGCACGCACAACTGCAGACTCATCACGGCCCATGTGGAGCGCTGACGAGAGCACTTTCGTTCTGTTCTTGTCTTGTCTGTCCACAGCCATGGTAAGCAAGTACGTGTCACACTCACACATGCTCCCGCTCTGCTGTGTGTGCGGCGTCTGAAGGAAGGAAACGAAGCCTGCCTGTTTGGAACTGCTGTTTTTCCTTGTTTATAAGAGGTCTGCTGCTCTCCTCCTGCTGTTTTTTCTTCTTCCTTCTTTCTCTCCCAACCCTGTAATTGCGTGTTGTCAGCAGCGCTCAAGGTCACTCCCAGCTCTCCGGCGTGTGAATGGAAGTGGCCACTCGCTTAGACCTCTCGACTGTGGGTGACTGAAAATGCACAGCCTTGCCAAGCTGCCAACAGCTCGCAAACCTCTATGACTATAACAGAGATCACCGGCTTAATGGGTAGGATCCTGCAAGAAATTGTTATGGTCTGATGCATAGAATACAATAGAATTTAAATATACTATTTATTCAGGCAGTTTATGGTTATGTGTGAATAACTTTAACATCAATTTTATAAATGTATGGTTTGATATTATTGTGAAAAATATAATATATGTAACAAAAATATTGTTACATTGTTTTTTTTGGGGTTTTTTTTCAAAAACAATTTCTCTTTTATACAACAAATGTTTTCTGGGCATCTCCAATTGTTTTGTGTGCATAAACCCTGCCCCTTTCTTAAAGTCCACTGTAAGTTTGCATTCGGGTCTGCTTCCATCTAATCAACAACAAAAACAGAACCAGGTTCCCAATTGACATTTTTTTATTTTTCAATAATATTTGAATACTTCCATTACATTGTGACTTTAACACTATACAATAAACTCCAGAATTGATAATAAGTATTAGCTATGTTTCCAACCAAAGATGCGAATTACTTAATGCACAACATGTTGGTTCACCAGTAACTTTTTTTCCTACTATGGAAGTCAATGGTGACCAAAAACAGAACAATGAAATTCATACAAGTTTGGAAATACTTGAGTAAATGATGACAGAATAAAACATTTTGGGTGAACTATTTCCTCTATTTCCTGGTGATTTCGTGTTATTCTCTACCTCATTCTTTATAATAGAACAGAATACTCTTCAAAGTTCTCTTTTTGTGTTCTGAGGAAAGAAAGTCATGCAGGTTTGTAACGACACGATGAGTGAGGATTCCTTTCAACTGACAGTGGTACAGACTGAAACTGTGTGATCAGCTCACATTCTTGTGCCCCGGGTGAAGACCGTCTTTCTTAACCACAAGAACCAGATCTGCACTTTCAAGCTTAGCTGCTTACTTCCCAGAAGTTTTATTTTCAATATAATGAGCTTCACCTGTGCAGGAGTCATACACACTTATCACTGTTTGCATTTGCAACATGGGCTTGAAAGGGACGGGCCTTGTGTGATAAGATCATTTCATTTCCCTTGATCTCCGCCATCTTTGGGGGGAGGGATTCCAGCAAGACCAGATGTGCAAACAGCATGTCAGAAAATATGATCGACCGTGTGTCTCCATGAACAAATGTCTCCCGACAGTAGATTATGTAGGGACATGTACATTTACAGAGTGAAGTATTGGGTAGGTGTGGAATTTACCGCTGTTACTCGGTTGAGAGCTGCTACGCTGAAGTCATGTGAGGGCGTGAGGACAAAGTCATACCCAACCCTAACACTTCCCTCCATGATGCTTAACTTGCTTCAACAGGGCACTGGGCTAACACCTTCTGATGTTCACACAAAACACAGCCATCTTTGTGTGCCGTTTAAACCTGACAGCGTCCTGTTCAACCAGATATTTCAGAGGAAGTGTTCTTTTTTTTTTTTTTTTTTTATTTTGTTTTTACATTTTATTTTTCATTAAGTTTTCTTATTTATTTGTATAAATTATAAGCTTAAATATATTAGCGACTACAATTTAGGTTGAATTTTTTATTTCAGTGTTAATTTTAATTCAGTTTTATTTTATTTTATTTTTTTCAGTGAGTAATTTTAGTGCTTCAGCAGCCCAGGCAACAATTTTCATTTATTTTATTTAGTTGTTTTTTTTAATCAACAGAAATGTTTTATTTGTTTTAGTTTTAGTTCATGATCACAACCCTGTATAAAACTCATTCATTAAAGAGAAACAAGTTTTTTTGTTTTTGTTTTATAAAGTCATGATAGCAAGTGGGATTTTTTGTAATGATGAGCGCGAAAAAAGTTGTGATGAGGGCAGGAAGTGAAGTAAAGATGTTTTCCTTTCAGGTTTGCAGTGTCAATGGTGCGAAACATCACACTATGTTTGCATTTGTGAAAACAAGTCTAATTTTGTGAGCTATGTATAGACAGGTGCCATTGTGGCTGCTTAATCGCATACAGCCGTGTCACAGTTATCAACGACATATCAGAATGACTTGTGTTTTTTCCGTAAACGTGGCTAACGGAAGCAGAGAAGAGTCCCAGACATGAGTGCGTTTCCTTCTTTCATTTGGATCTCATCAGCTCTTCTGCTTTGCACTTCCTTCCCTGGCTCCTCAAATAAGCAGAAGTCTGACCTCTGACCTTTGCCTCACTCAAGGCGGATGTGATGTGATGGAATCTTTGCTGTCCTTTGAGGACTATTGTTGGGTTTGTTGTCTTTTTGGAGGCAGATAAGATGAACTCTGAAGTTCAGAGGCTAATATAGTCCAGAATCTTCTTTGTTTATTTTTAGCTCAGTTATATATTATATGTAATATAATATAACAATATATTATATAATTATTAAATAATATATTATTTGTAATATTATAATGATAATATAATATATAAAAAGTTTTTTGTGTGTTTTTGATGAGCCTATTCAAAATGATTAAAGCAATCTCTGCAGTTTATAAATGTTTTGACGTTGTAAAATATTTAGTTAAATTTCATCATAGTGTCTTCAAGAAGAGTTTATTTGCAAAAAAAGATCAAGTAATTTGTTTTATTATGTTATCATGTTTTTAATGTGTTTTATTGTGTTGTGTATTGAATTGGAATGCACAATGAGTAAACATGGTTTTAAATTTTTTTTTGCAAAAGAACTCTTCATATGAACTCTCTCTCGTGTAATAATGTAATAATATGTAAAACAAACAAAAAAATCTGTAAAATTTACGGTTCAACAACTGGCAGCTGTGGTTACCGTAATTTAACTGTACAAAAATAAATACGATAACAATATTTTAGGTTTTACGTTAAATTTACTGTTAAAAACTGCAATTTCAATAACTGATATAATGTTAATATACCAACCTATTAAAGTACTGAAATCTGTTTTGTATCTTTGAACTTCACTGATAACTACCAAATGCAAGTGATGATGAGTAAGTCACATGATGAATCAAAGCCCATCACAAGAAGCTTTTAAATATGAACATATGTAGAAGGTGCTCAGAGTCATTCACACAAACACTAAATACCAACATGGTGAGACTGAAATATTTCATTAAACTGAAATATGCAATTAACATGAATTTAACAACGTTACACGTAACACACAACCCTAATAGCTATAACTGATAAGAAAAACTAAGAAACATAGTTATAAAAACCCAGGGAATTCTGGGAATGTCAGTTTACGATTTTTCACTGTTAATTTTACAGGAATTTACCATTAACCATTAAACAGGCTTTTATCATAGCAATTTAAAGTTAAAATCAGAGTCATTTTTACAGGGATATATATTTTAAGTATTTTTACCAACACAATTTTGTATGATTTGTCTAAACCTCTGTAATGGGTAGGTTTAGGGGCGGGGTTAGGTGTAGGTCATTTGTACAAATTCATACGACTTTATCATACAATTTAGCCAAAGACATATGAAGGTCGTATGAGTTTGTACAAATTAGCCACCTCATAGAATATGTACGAATTGCCGTGAGACTGCATTTTTTGAGACATTTCATACTGATTCGGTGTAGTGAGCTACTTTTTGTTAGTACCTCATAAAAAAAAGTTATTTACTTTACAGATGATGACAAATGAAACTTTTGAAAGAACTTTTCCAAAAAAGTGTTTTTTCCGGGCCCATCTGCTGACCTTCTGTTCTACTCATCAGCTCATCAGGCTCATACCAAGAGCACAATAAGAGCTTCTATGACCTGATTCAGGCTGATATCATGCTGGAAACTATTTAGATGGGGATCACATGTTTTTGGGCACGCTGTGACTGAGAGTTCGCTCTTAGCTCGCTTAACAGGAAAACGTCTGACCTCCAGCAGACAATCGGTCACTTGTTTAGCAGGTTGGAGATGCAGCTTGGAGCCTCACTGTCAGGGAGCTGCTTAAAATACGGGCTGTTTCTCTGTTTGTCAGGCGGCTCTCCTGAGAGGAAGCTCAGCTCAGCGAGAGTCAGATGGAATGAAAAGAGGTCAAATGTCCTGTCAAAACTCTGCCATAAACTGAAATGTTGACACTATTGATCCTTCTGACATGTGTGGTGGGAGTTATGGTTTTTGTTTTTCTTGTGTGTATGTCCACACAAGAAAGCTAATTTCTCATTGGCTCCCACTTTTTTGGGAACATAAATGCTCTAAAACGGCAGCTTTGCCAGACTAACTTTGCTCGCGAAATGAATGTAGCGTCACAGGAAATACAGACGGGCCCAGGCTACCAAAAATTAACATTTACTGATGATTTACACATCCTCTGGCCATCTTAGATGTAGATGAAGATGTTTCTTCTTTAAAACAAATAGGAGAAAATGTATCATTGCATCACTTGCTCAGCAGTGGATCCTCTGCAGTGAATGGGTGCCATCAGAATGAGAAACTGAACAGCTGATAACAACACCACAGTAATTCACTAACAATCCACATGACTTCAGTTCTTGTGAAAAGCTGCTTATTTGTAAGAAACAACTTACTGTTGCCTCTGGCTAAAATACCAATCCTCTATTGCTATCATAATACTGCTTTTTTCCAATGAAAACGCCATCTCGTCTGAATTGGGAGAGAAATACACATAGATCAAGCATCATTTACAAGCAACAACATTCCTCTTGATGTGAGAGGAGGACAGTGTATGGATGTTTTCACTGGAGTAAATAGAGTTGTGGATTATGTATGGATTTTACCATATATACTGTGGTTAAAATACTACGTATATGTTTAAAATACATAACTGAAATATTATGTATTTTAGCTGGAAGCATTGGTTTGAAGTCAAAATGCCTAAATGGATTTAATTCTTGCAAACCTGCAACTTTCCGCTTGACAAGGCCTAGAGTCATGTTGGTTGCTTATGGATTAATGTGATTGTTTTATCAGCTTTTTGAAATCCAGATTTCTCCAAATCTTTTAGAATGAAGAAACTAGCCAAATCTTGGATTGGCCTGTGGCAGGTACATTTTCAGCATATTTTTTTTCCTTTAACCACTATGTCCACCACAAATTTTCTCCAGATACATTGAACAGGCTGCTGTAGGCTACACAGGAACTCATATATATATATATATATATATATATATACGCTTCAGACCAAAACAAGCAGTATTGTAGCCTGGGCCTGCCCATACTTCCTGTGACGCTGCATTCAGGGTGTACTCACACTAGGCAGTTTGAACCGTGCCCTAGTGCGTTTGACCACCGAAGCGCGGTTCGCTTGACTAGTGCGAGTGCTCTGAAATGCATGGAGCACGGAACAGCGCGCAACGTCACGTTTTTGCGACACTCCAAAACAGACATAGAGTGGAAAGGGTAGCTTCGGTCTACAGCAGAAGTACAATGTTTGTTTAACAATAAACTGTAAGAGGGCTGTGGACCACCGTGGACCAAACGACTCAAAATTACTATCCACAAAGTAAGCAGAGCGATGGACTGCAGCGCCACTCTTCCTGTTTATCCTGAAACCGCCTCACCGTAATGACGTAAGCACGCTTGCAAAAATTATATGTGAGTGCAGGCCAGCGGGGGAGTAGGGAGGGGGGACAATCGTACTCTGGCCTGGTTCACGGCAACCATGCCTAGTGTAAGTACACCCTTAATTTCGCGAGCAAAGGCAGTCTTGCCAAGCTGCCGTTGTAGAGCATTTCAGGGAGGCGGGCCTAACCTTCCTCCATCAGATCCCTCTGTATACTACTGAAGGAATCTACAACCAATCAGACCACTCATTCCAATGATGTTTGCGTAGCGACGAAACCTGAAGCCACCATAACCTTCATTAAAGCAGTAGGAAAATGTCTTTATTTACTTCAATTACTTCTGCTCCGTTTTCAAAGAAAAGGTGTCATGAAAATTTCTCAAAACAGCTGCAACAGCAGAGTCGAACGATTGTTGCTGCTCGGTACACGCCATGTTTGAAATGGTTCTCAGACACAGAACTGCTGATGATATCATTTCTAATGTGATGTATCATGTCAGAAAATGCGAAATGAAATTTTTCAGTTGTTATTTCTGGCATATGATCTGCTGTGGTAATCACAACTTTTAGGGAACAGCTGAAGACACACCTCTTCTGTGAACACTCATGACCACAAGCACTTCTTATTATAAAAAAAGGATATATGTTGTTTTCTTCCTTTGTTCCATGTAACTTCTCATTTTGTTTGTGTACATTAATAAATAAACCGCCTGTAATTTTCTTCAGTCACACTGGATAAAAATGTCTAAAATGAATGGATGTAAATGTCCCTCTGTACGTTTCTTTGGAGTGGCAGTTCTTGTACTTTGCAGTGATCCAGACAAGATCTTGTTTTTCCTTCTGCAGGTTTCAAGAGAAAACTCTCTGACTGCTTTCTCCTCATGTAGTTTAGATGCTCCAAAAATAAAAAGATTGGTGAATTATTCAAGGATGTTGCATTTCTAAATAATTGATCGATTTGATTATTTGGCTCCACAGTACTTTCAGACCAACTATGTAAAAACCAAACCTTTTAAAGGCTTGCTCCACCCCAAAATGAAAATGTTGTCAATAATCGCTAACCCGCATGTCATTCCAAACCCCTAAAAGCTTCATTCGTCTTTGGAATACAATTTAAGATATATTGGATGAAAACCAGGAGGTTTATGGCTGTCAGGTAATGAACACTGTCAAGATCCAGAAAAGTAGGAAAGACATAGTCTGAATGCTCCATCTGCCATCAGTGGTTCAACCGTAACATTATGAAGCTAAGAAAAAACCTTTTGTATGGAAGGAAAGAGATAAGATAGAGAAAGAGAAAGGTTCTCTTTAAGATAGAAAACCTTTGCGAAGGTCGGAAGGAGAAAAGTCTCTGCGGAGACAGCATGGTAGAGAAAACTTCTGCGGAAGTAAGGAGGGACGAAGGATAGCTTTGGATAAAGTACCCATCTCTTTCAACACTACTTGACATCATAAAAAAATAAAAATAAAAATATCTTAACCCTATCTATCCTTTCCCTTTCTAGCCTGCACTTATCTAAACATTGCCTGCTGTACGGTATAATTAGCACTTCCTAAGTTGTTTTTGCCTTTAGGACTAATTGCTTGCTGTTTTCCACACCTGTAAGTCGCTTTGGATAAAAGCGTCTGCTAAATGAAGAAATGTAAATGTACCTCAGCGGAGACGTGAAGGGGGAAGCTTTAAGAGAGAACCTTTGAGAAGGTTGGAAGAAGAAAAGTCTGCGGAGACAGTATGGTAGAGAAAACTTCTGCGGAAGTAGGGGTGGGACGCCAGGATGTAGTTAAACAGTTGTAGTCAGTAAATAAAACAGGAACTGTTGGTTAAATAAACAAAGACTAAATGAATCAATGAACCTAAAAATGGGTGAG
>JAUMHI010000035.1:3116044-3161157 GCA_032359435.1 Enteromius unitaeniatus
TGAGGGTGCAAAAATTAAATATTGAGAAAATTGCATTTAAAGTCATTCAAATTAAATCCATAGTAGTGTATATTACTAATAAAAATATATTTTTTATATATTTAAAAGAACATTTACAAAATATATTCATATGTATATGATCTTTACTTAATATCCTAGTGATTTTTGGCATAAAAGAAAAATCAATCATTCTGACCTATGCAATGTATTGTTGACTGTTGCGACAAATATACCTGTGCTACTTCTGACTTGTTTTGTGCTCCAGGGTCATGTATACAAATGGAGGGAAGTACATATATAGGCCAGTCGCAATAATCAATATATAGATTTATCGTACAATATATAATGTACATGACCTCAATAATTTTTGGTGATGCAATATATTGCCCATTGCCCATTATTATTCTGTTAGATTATTAGATTCAGTAAAAATGTCAATAATATCGCTTATTGCAATTATTTATGGGGCTATATATCAACAAAATGTTGTTATTATGACAGGCCTATACAAATATGTATTATTTACATTGTATATTCATAGTCCTGTCTTGAGTAGTTTATTGCAGCTACATAAAAAATATAATTTGTATAATAAACTTATTTATATAATAAACTTCCTGGACTTCACAATTTCCAAACATGCCAATATATATATATATAAGTACTCTGACTAATCTAACTGTCATGAAATAATGACAGAAAGTTTTGACACTGAATGGGTTTCCATATTGATTATGATCAGTTAATTATTAGTTATTATTACTTATAAACCAGTATAGGGATAATTTCTTTATTGATATGTTTCTTTTTTTATTATTTAAGTAAAGAATAATACGGTAATATTAATAGAAGCAATGATATTCAAAATAAATAAAATATTCTAATAAAATTATTATTCATTTAATAATATTTGCAATTAGGTGTGTTTCTTTCATTTATTCAGCCTGTTCTTTTAATAAGCTAATGCACATACAGTTTCATGGTTTATGGCCATTATATTATCTAAAGTTACTGGCTATTGGCAGGTCTGGTCAAATATTTTAGACCCCTAACAATAACACTCCTGTTCTTCAGAAATTATCTAAATCTATTTATGGATTCATGACTGAAAAAACAACTCTAGTAACTATGATAATTTGGCAGATACCACAGTTGCCATGGTGCGTTTTTGTAAAAGACCACCCCAGAGTATTTTTATTTCAGTAAATATGATTATTTTTGTGGGTGAGGCTACAGTTTGCTCACCAGCTTAATGTTGTGTTTTTACTTTATACTGGTTTATACTGATTTATCAGTTTGACTGAGTCATCGTTGAACTTGAAAACATGTTAGCCGTTAGACAACATGAAGCAGATGTTTCCCCAGTTAGTTTTTTTTTGTAATGACACAGCCAAGCAGCTGTGCAGACGGGTCAGCTATATAGCCTGTATGTGAGCTTGGTTTCATTTTTGTGACAGGCCTTTACTCAGAGGCATGCCTGGACATGTCCCATCTCCATTTCCTTAGAAGTTTGCTAGTGTTACCTCATCCAAATTTCCTTGATCTCATTTGTACACAAGCGGGAGGAGACAGCGTGACACACATTTGTGGAAACTACCATAGAGTATTCCAGATATTGTGCAAGTACATGCTAAAGCGCGCACAGCTGCAGAGAAACGCACAAGAGAGAGAGTCAGGGATCGCAAGTGATCTGTAGCTGGGCAAGTGCAAGCTGAACGAGGGTTGTGTGGATCTCTCTCAGGGGCACAGCGGACTGGTTCGGGGTCAGTAAGGACGGAGACGCCACGCAGAAATGGCAGAGGAAGAGCCTGCGACACTGCAGCCTGCGCTACGGCAAGCTGAAACCTCAGGTGATCCGTGAGATGGAGCTGCCCAGCCAGGACAACATCTCCCTGACCAGCACGGAAACCCCTCCGCCTCTCTACGTGCCCTCGTCCCAGCATGGCATGCAAAAGGTACAGTAACCCAAGTCACTACTGGTGCATTCCACCTTGTGTTTTCCTTTTTTAACGATGCTCTCTCGGTTCAGATTGTGGACCCGTTGGCACGAGGGCGTGCGTTTCGCATGGTGGAGGAGGTGGATGGCTACAGTGTGCCCCAGACTCCCATCACCCCCGGCGCGGCGTCCCTGTGCTCCTTCAACAGCTCTCGCTCAGGCCTGAACCGCATCCCACGCAGACGCAAACGCGAGTCTGTGGCCAAGATGAGCTTCAGGGCGGCTGCAGCCCTGGTCAAGGTAAGCATCTTCAGACCCCGTGTTTCAGGTGACTGTACTTTTCTGGAAGGTTTTTGGGTCTGGTTTGGTTTGGTTTTTACAACACACACTGTTACAGATGAGCTTTGCAAAAAATCATGATGTTGATGTCAATAACGTCTTAATATCTCCATGCCTTCTTAGTCAGGATTAACAGATCAGACCTGGGAGATAATATGGCTTTGCATGCGTTTTTTTTTATATTAGTCATCCTTTCCTATCATAATTGTATTTGTTTTTTAATGTGTAAAAATTCCGGATGAAAATAGTGTGCGGTGACCTTTAAATATTTCCACACATGCTAGCATAACAAAATTTACACAGTATTTACTAGTTGCCATATCAACACTACATAGTGTGCCAAAATTCGAAAATATTCGAAAGAGTTCGTTGAACATTTATTTTAGTGTAGTAAAATTTCTGGCTGAAGTAAATTTTGCATCTCAGATTTTAGTATTCATTTGCAATGAGGCAAATCTGCTATTATTTTAATCTGTTATTTATCAGTTAAGAACTAGTAGAAGACACTAACAGGTTTTAAATTCCAGTTGCACAGATGAGGAACGCTGTATTTACTTTAATTCATTTTAATGAGAAACCACGAGAAACAGGTGAATAAAGACTGACAGTCAATGTTTCACTTTCTGAAGTGTAAAGCATTTTGGCTCATTTATGTGGTTCGTCCCAATGGGTTCATTGTCAAACTGAAAATGAAAAATTATTTTCATTATATAATTTTTTTTTTAATTATAATTATATGTTATTGACTAAATATTTTAGTTTGTCTTGTAAATGATTTCCATTAAATCAGAAAACATGTTAAGCTGTCATATGTGCCTCTCAGATGTTACAATGTACCCCACCTATGGGACATGTTGTCACATTTCACTTAAATTTTTTGAGGGTAAATAAAGAAAAAATGTATGCCCTGTAATTAACCCTTTGCTAACCCTTTGCTATGTTAGACATATTTTAAAACCTCCCAGAGGAATAAATTCAAGATTTCTTGAAGCACAGCTCCAAAGCATTTAAATCTGATGTATTACTTTAGAAAAATTGTTCAATTATACTATACCAATACGGCTCATTCACTAATTACTGCGTGAATTAATTATCATTACTATATACACACAGGAGAACTTCTCATAGAAACTTCTAAGTAATTCGCAGTGCATAATTACTCACAGAAATGTGTTATTAATCTCATTTTAATGGTAATGAATTTGGTGGTTTCTACACAAGTGTGACTGATGTTAACAATTTGCATAAAATACATCCAAAATATCTTCATGAGCGCGCACACATCAAGCAATGCAAAGAGTGCCATCCTCAAACACATCAGACCCGTTTATTACAGACATGCGTATTATACAGAGAAACCTCACAGCTACGAAGCTACGACTAATGTTTTTGAAAAAAAACGTTTTACAGTATTTTTGTATATTTTTCTAAACAAATGCACACAGGATTCTCCACAGACCTACATTAGAGCGGAGCAGAAGCTTGTCTTGATAATGTCGAATTAGTACAGCTGCTAAGCAGGATTGTTCAGTAACATTTGTAAGGTGCGGCTTAGCCAGGGGTCATCTGAGGTTGTCTCAGTTCATGAGGACACTTCAGATAAATCTTACAAATTACCAGTAACATGAGGCAGAATATAAAGGTCAAAGGTCTCAGAATGCAGTTTCATTTTTGATATACATATTTATATTTAGTGGTTTATTCTTAGCATATAGTCTGTGGTATTTATAATAAGCCCTACTGCTTATTAAACTATGCTGATGATGAAGTGTCTGTTTATGTGTATTTTAAGGGTCGTTCGCTGCGTGAGGGCACAATAAGACGTGCTCACAGGCGCAGCTTTACACCTGCCAGCTTTATTGAGGAAGATGTTGTGGACTTTCCAGATGAGCTTGATACGTCGTTCTTCGCCAGGGTAAGTGAACCGAACAAAAATCGCTCATGCATTTGCTGTTGGGAGACTTTTTTCGAGTTTGTGTGTTTGTGGTGTATCTGGCCTTAGGACGTCCTGATGCAGGAGGAGATGTCCACCTTTCACGATGAGGTGTTTGAGTCTCCATCAGACTCCACCATGAAGGACGTGGACAGCAAACAGCTGGATGAGTCAGAGCTAACGGGCAGCGCGCTGGACAAAAGCGAGTTAGAGAAGAGTCACTTAATGCTGTAAGATTCACAACACATTATTGTGATGTCACTTTACCTCCCACAGTGTGTTGCAATATTTATAAAAAAAAAATGTCATATCATGTAATCAGAGAAAAAAATCATATTAATAATTCAAAATGATTTTTATTATTTTTTTATTATATATATATATATATATATATATATAGTGCTGGGCAACTGTTAATTAATTTTATTTTGGATGCAATTAATCATGTTTAATCATTGATATAAAAAAATATCAAAAAAAAAATATTTTAATATAAGAAGCAATTAATTTTAATTAAAAGCAATGTTTTATATTTTGAGAATATAATTAGAAGGAATTTTCAAAAATATTAATTGTAAGCAAATTTATGAAGTGTATATAAGAGGATTAAATGTACAAAGGAAAAAAAATTAAAATAATAAGATCGGAAAATAATTAGTTCTGGGCATTGATTAATTGCATCCAAAATACAAATTTTTGTTTTTATAATATATGTGTGTGTACTGTGTATATTTATTATGTATATGTATTGTATATAGTATATATTTATATTCATATAATAAATATTATATAAAAATATATTTAACATATAAACATATTTTTCTTGAATATATACATGCATATGTACCTATATATACATAATAAATATACACAGTACACACATATATATTATGATGTTTTAACACAAAAACTTTTATTTTGAATGCAATTTATCGTGATTAATTGTTGCCCAGCACTGTGTTTTTTTTTTTTATTACCATTAATCTATTTAAGTTGTGACAACATGACCTCTAAATTTCTGTTTAAAGTGCATGTAATTTTCAAAAGTACTGTAGGTCCAAATACAGAAAAACTCCTGCGATTAATCACAATGAATCATTGCCCAGCGCTAAAGAATATTAACGGATGTGGTTTAGACATTGTTTTATGATTATAAAATAAAAGCTGTATATTTCTGTCCTGTTCTTCAAACAGACCTCTAGAGCGTGGCTGGAGGAAAGTGAAAGAGGGAACACCGGCGCCCCCTAAAGTCCGTCTGAGGCAGGAGGTGGTGAGTGTGAACGGTCAGCGAAGAGGCCAACGGATAGCTGTGCCAGTCAAGAAGCTCTTCGCAAGAGAAAAAAGGCCGTATGGATTGGGCATGGTGGGAAAGCTGACTAATCGAACATATCGCAAGCGCATCGACAGCTTTGTAAAACAACAGATAGAGGACATGGATGACCACAGGTATGAGAAACCAAACTCTTCTGTCAGACTTGAAGAGATGCTTATAACGTGAGCTGGTTTCTGTTTTGGTTTTCAGGCCTTTCTTTACATACTGGATAACATTCGTTCACATACTCATCACTATTTTGGCGGTGTGTATTTATGGCATTGCACCAGTGGGCTTCTCCCAGCATGAAACCGTCGACTCTGTGAGTGCTGCTGCATGTTCTAAAGGTCCAGACGCTCTATTCCTGTTTCTGACCATCTGGTGTTTGTCAACACATTTGTTTTTCCCCCTATATAGGTGCTAAGAAATAAAGGTGTTTATGAAAATGTCAAATTCGTGCAGCAAGAGAACTTCTGGATCGGACCAAGTTCGGTGAGTCATTACTTTCTGAAGTCAGTGTGCAGGAGCTCAAGTTGTAACGTAACAAAGTTCTATCTAAAATAACTTTAACATTGTCGTGATGATCAGTGTTCACAAGTCGAAGTACTTAGAAACATCATATATCAAAAACTGAAAAGTTTATTTCTGAACTTTTGAGTTTGGGATAAATTTTCTAAATTGCTTTCTAAATGCAGTTTTTTTCTGTTATACATACACTACCAAAGGTTTGGAGTCAGCATAATTTGTGTTGTGTTATTTATTTTTGTTTATTTATTTATTTTTACAGAAATGAATACATTTATTCAGCAAGAATTCATTCAATTGATCATAAGTGAGAGAAAGGGCATTTACATTGTTACAAAAAAAATACGATTTTAAATAAATGTTGTTTTTTTGTTGTTATTGTTTTTCTGTTCATCAAATAATAAAAAGCAAGCAAAAAAACAACATGTCATGGTTTCCACAAAAATATTAAGCAAAACAAGTGCTTTAAACATTGATTATAATAAGAAAATCAGCCTATTATTGATTTCTGAAGGATTGAGTGGCATTGAAGACTGTAGTAATAATGTAGTTAGTAAATTAAGTAATTTGAAAATATAATTAAAATTTATTATTTTATTAATTAAAATATAATATAATTTATATTTTCTATATATTCAAATAGAAAACCGTGATCTTATCCTGTAAAACTTTTTATTATATATATATATATATATATATATATATATATATACAAGAGCAATAAAATGCAGGTATCATAGCTCTGTTGTCCTCATTTGTAAGTCACATTGGATTGCATTTATTATTTACATTATTTAATATGTGTTTTTAATCTAATAAATGCAGTCTTAAGAATAAAAACTTCTTTTCTCAAAAGTGACACTCTGAGTATGTTGAATGAATTTATTTAAAATGAACGGCTATATAAAATAGATCGTCATTGTCCTCTTCTCAGGAAGCCTTGATTCATCTGGGAGCCAAATTCTCACCTTGTATGCGGCAGGATAACCAGGTACACGAACTGATAAAAAAAAAGCGTGATCTAGAGCGAAATTCAGCTTGCTGTGTGCGCAACGACCGCTCCGGCTGTCTACAGACCTCTGAGGAGGAATGCTCTGTAAGTACAGGAGCCGTTTTATGATTGTTCACCTGACCGAGAAGCTGTCAGGCCATTGACGTCTTCCTCTTTCTGTTTCAGAGCACTTTGGCTGTGTGGGTGAAGTGGCCTCAGCATCCCAGCACTCCTCAGCTGGAGGGGAAGAACCGGGAGTACGGCTCTGTGTGTCATCAGGACCCCAGGTGAGGAAATACAGCATCCCTCCATGCTTCAGTTGACCGTTTTCACCGACACATTTCAAACACAAGACTGTACTGTGTTTGTGGCAGGACGTGTATAGAGCCAGCCTCAGTAGCTCCTCATGAGTGGCCTGATGACATCACCAAATGGCCGGTATGTAATACAACATAAATAGTATATGTGAACCCTGGACCACAAAACAAGAACATTTTTCCAGTTGAGATTTATAAAACATCTAAAAACTGCATAAATAAGCTTCCTGTTGATTTATGGTTTGTTAGATAGGACAATATTTGGCTGAGAGACAATGAGGCAATATTTGAATAAATAGAAAATGTTGAATCAGAGGGTGCAAAAAAAATCTTAATATTTAGAAAATCACTAGAGCCCTGCATTTAGGCCCGGGCCCTGACTTTTTTACGCCCCTTGGGCCATTTTTGACGTCATAGTTCAGACACGGGCCGGGCCTCTGACCTGTTTTAGACTTCTCCTTATTTTGATATTTTAGACATAAATCAATCAGTGATTAAAAGATTGCCATGCGGCGCCGGTGAATAAAACACAAGACCGCACTCCACGGCCAGAAGCAATTCAGTTATTTTTTATTTTTTATTAATTCGGGTTTTTTTTCGATTTTTTTTTTGTTAAGTGGTAATTTAAGTGGCTTTCTATAGATATATTTATCATGTCTTTTTCGCTGAGTTTCAGTTCATTTTTGTGAAGCGCTCCTGTTCAAGACGAGAAGGCAGAACGCGCTTGCATTCTTTATTTTATAAAATCAGGTTTACTGTCAGTGCACACAAATAAAAGTAGACCCTTTACAGTTCTGAATGACGTATTACTTTTACCTTTATCAGAGAAAATTAAGGCGAAGGCTATAAAATCCAAGGACTGGCCTGTGCCTCTATGTCCTGCAGAACGTGCTTTATAGCGTCAATCTGCACAAACCATGTCGCACATTTATATTTGAGGCCCTTGCAGGGCTCTAAAAATCACATTTAAAGTTGTCCAAAGGAAGTTCTTAGTGATGCAAGTTCTGATATATTTACGGTAGGAAATGCAAAAGATATCTTCATGGAACGTGATCTTTACTTAATATACTAATGAGTTTTGGTCACATATTTGAAAAAACATTGTTATTAGATACTTCAAAGCCAAAGTACTTTGTTCTTTGTTTTCATTTGTTTTGATTGGTTTTACAGATCTGCACCAAATATAATTCTGGGAACCATACCAATCTGCCTCATATCGACTGTACTATCACTGGCCGGCCCTGCTGCATCGGCACTAAAGGGAGGTGAGGACATCTACTACTACTGACTCTCACACTGCATGATAGACACTGACACATTTGTTCAGTGGACATGGGTTTTTGCCGAGTGGGTATATATGTGGGTTTATGAAATGTCTTGTGTGTTTTTTGCAGGTGTGAAATCACGTCAAGGGAGTACTGTGACTTCATGAAGGGATACTTCCATGAGGAGGCGACCCTCTGCTCTCAAGTAAGATTTAACCACACAAATATTCAAATGAGATACTGAAGTACATTTAATAATTTATTTGTGTGAAATGGTGATGTACAAGACAAGGTTTAGTGATAGTGGATGAAATGCAAATGCTTCAAAAAATATCTGAGCTGATAAATGAGTGTTACATAATAGTCAAAGAAAATGTAATTGTTTGCCAGATCTTTATGAAGCTGCACTATTGTTCAAAAGTTGACCTTTTTTATGTTTTTGAAATTCTCAGATGCTCACCAGTGCTGCATTAAAATATGTAATTAAATAAGCAATTTTCAGTCACATGATCTTTCGGAAATCATTCTAATATTCTTATTTGCTGCTCGAGAAGCATTTATTATTATTAGCAATGTTAAAAACAATTGCTTAATATTTTTTATATATAATAATTGGCCTTTTTTTCACAATTCTTCAATGAAAAAGATTAAAAGAGCAGCTTTTATTTGAAATAGAAATCTTTTGTAACATTCAAAATGTCTTAGCAGTAACATTTGATCAGTTTAATGCATCCTTGCTAAAAAAAAAAGCATCCATTTCTTTAAAATAAATACATTTACTGACCCCAAACTTTTGAACAGTAGCGTAACCTTTTAGTATCAGTTGTGGTCACAAGCGAGCGTAAAGCCCTGAACGTTTCACCCCTTTTCAGCACTCGCTCACTAGACTAATGAGGCAGTGTGAATAAGAACGGAAGGTAAATCTACCTTCTGCTAAGGCCGCTGTAATCACCATGAAGGTTGCCATGCTAAGCTCCTCTGCATTGGCAAAATCCTGAAAGGGCACACTGTGATTTGGCTGGGTCTGAAGCGTGTGCCACCTTCAGGTGTTAACTTAAGACTTAGTTCTAAAAGTGTGTTAAACACTGACTAATGTCTTAAGCCTGAAAATGCAATTGCAATTTATTATTATTACAGGGTGTTTCTATTTTTGATGTTTTGTGATCTAAAAAAATGCGCTTCTCTGCCCCTGTCAGGTGCACTGCATGGATGATGTGTGTGGCCTCCTTCCTTTCCTGAACCCTGAGGTCCCGGATCAGTTCTACCGCCTCTGGCTCTCGCTGTTTCTGCATGCTGGGTGAGCGACTGCAGCCCTGTCCACATCAGAAACAAGACGAGAAGGCAAAACCCGCTGCAGACGAATGGTCTGTTGAGCAAAACAACGAAAAGTGAAACACTGTGCAGACAAAAAAGCAAAAGTGGTCACAACAACAGCGAAAAACAAAAAAGTGAAAGGTCCATTCAAATCAGTGATAGGTCTATTCAAACAGGTGTGTTGTTGTTCACACCAACAAGAAAATGTATATTTATCTATCTACAGCACCTTTTTCCTGAATATAAAAGAAAGCCTATGGGTGAGGCTTCTGGTATGTTAGATGCTATAGAGAAAAAACAAGGAGAATGTGCAATAAATGGTAAACACAATTATGGTAATACAGTAAAATAACATGACAGGACACACAAGCAGCAAGTTTTGTACAGCTAAAAACAGCTGGATGTGGATGAGACTGGAAGCTATATCCATAAAATTTACAAATGGCGACGCCCATTTTTTGAAAAAGGTGGATACTTAAGGCAAAGAAACGAAACAAAATGACAAAGCTAAATATCATAGTGCTATATTGAACTGGTTAAACAAACAGCAAAACAAAAAACGTAAGCAGGCGTAATGCAAATGGAAGGCGTGTTTAGACAAATATCAACATGAAAAGCATCTGACAGGTCTATTCAAACCAACTGCACAATCACAAATACAAATAAATGGCAAATAATATTACAAATAAACAAAAATACACATTCATGCCTACAGAAAAGCAACAAATAAGAACATTAAAACAGAATAGCAAAATATCACAGTCAGTGTGAAACAAAAAATGAAACCATGCAAACAAGAAGGTCTGAAGAAAAACATCAAAGGCGTGTGTCTGATCGTCTTTTCAAACCAAGAGCAAAACAAACGTGCAACACACCAACAGAGATGCAAACAATTACAAACTTGAGACACTACAGACAAAACGTTTGATTACCCCTGAACAAAACAAATGACAAGCGGACAAAACTGAGATGAAATAAACAAATATCAAAGACAGTGTGGTGCTTTTCATGTTCACTGGTCACACCACAAAGCTAAATACAGTTAAACTATTGAAATGAAAGGTCGAAAAGCATCAAAACATCAACTATAACACATCTGTTCACATAAAACCTCCATAATAAGGCAAACAGCATTGCAGACCAAAGCTTCACAGCTAATGCGACTGGTACATAATGTCCTCTAGAGTTTCAGAAGGGATCTCATAAACTGTGCTCAGACTGCCAACATACAGTCTGCAGTTCAAATACATGGACTCTCATCATATAGTTTCTCATCAGAATCCTCCCAGACCAAATTATCAAAGCTCTGCTCTCATGTATACAGTTTGAGGTTGATCGTTCATGTTTAACCGAAACAAAGACATTTCCGAGCAATGAAAGCACAACCCATAAGCCATAAAAATTCCTCTGGGTTTTAATTATGCGCACATGCTGGAATGTTTTAGCCATAAGCACCGTATCCCACGCTGCACTGTTTATCTCAGGTGCTCCAAAAGCTGACACATACGATCAGATTATCTGCTTTAAGAAACAGCTGACACTTGGAGAAGGTGCTGCTATTTAGTATGGCGTGATCTGTAGTAGTAATCAAAAAGAGTGCCTCACTGAGCTGCACTTTGGCTCTTTGCCTTCCTTAAGACGGCTCAGTAGATTAGCGCTTCTGCACGTGCCTCCGTCACACACCTTCATCATCGCTCTCTCAAACGTCCTTGAACCTGCTGAAGTTTTAGGATCGCTGGGGTTACTGTTGCACATTTGTTCGTGTTTGCTGGCCATTGCGCACTGCGTGCCATAATAACGGCTTTTGTGGAGGCTCTTGTTGTGACATGCCTTTGCCACATTTTTATGAGACCTCTGACAGAAGTGTAATTATGACACTGGCAGCGATTGGCTCGGACATAATTTAGAGCCATTGGCCACATATCTTGTATGAAGGGAACGTTTATGAACACTGTAGGCATGTCAGAATGTTGTGGCATGTTGGGAATGAAAAATATGTATTCAGATCTATAAAGATGTCATAGAAGCTTATAAACAACATGCTTGAAACGTTCTCTCTGTTCTCATCTTTTAAAAACAGGATCCTGCATTGCCTGGTGTCGGTATGTTTTCAGATGACAATTCTTCGAGACCTTGAGAAGTTAGCTGGGTGGCTACGAATATCTATCATTTATATCTTGAGTGGCATCACAGGAAACCTGGCTAGTGCAATCTTCCTCCCTTACAGAGCTGAGGTGAGCCACACTTGATGCATTTAGGCTTCTGCTAACCTTCCTGCTGACCTTCCGGCTAAATCACTAAAAAGACATACAGGAAACCAGATCATCCATTTATTAATAAGTCACACTATTTAAACTCATGTGAGTGATGAAACACACATTGACTTGATTCATATCTGTGTTGCACAGTGGCTACAGCTGCTTTATTTTTTTAAGGTTAAAAATGAGTAATTTTACTCATTGTAAAATTGACATGCCCCCCTGTCCCACCCACACCCCCCACCCCGGGATTTACCGCCATGCGTATGGCGTAAGCTGCAATTATTCATGTAGTGAAATATACAGATATATAGGATTTATGGAGCTTCAAAATAATCACCATCTACCAGCATTACCAAACTTGGAAGAGTCAGGATACATTATTAAGAAACTCGTCTGAAAGAAGAAACTCATATACACCTAGGATGGCTTTGGGAATTGCTTGAGTAAATTATGGGGCAATTTTCATTTTTAGGTGAACCATTCCTTTAATAATGAAATTTGTGTCACACGCCCTGTACGCTGAACTATGCATACATGGGAAAAGTGAGGTATACTTTGGGATTAAGCGAACTAGTAGCATCTTGGTGGAAAAAGGTATTTTACTCATGCACTGAGCTTGTACCTTTGTCTCTAGGTGGGTCCAGCCGGCTCTCAGTTCGGCATCCTGGCCTGTCTGTTTGTGGAGCTGATTCAGAGCTGGCAGATTCTGGCTCAGCCGTGGAGGGCCTTCACTAAGCTACTGTGCGTGGTGCTCTTTCTGTTCGCCTTCGGCCTGCTGCCCTGGATCGATAACTTTGCCCACATCTGCGGATTCATCTCGGGCTTCTTCCTGTCCTTCGCCTTCCTGCCCTACATCAGCTTCGGCCGCCTGGACATGTACCGCAAGCGCTGCCAGATCATCATCTTCCTGGTGGTCTTCCTGGGGCTGTTCGCGGGCCTCGTGGTGCTCTTCTACGTGTCTCCTATCAAGTGTGAGTGGTGCGAGCTGCTCACCTGCATTCCTTTCACCGACAAGTTCTGTGAGAAGTACGACCTCAATGCGCACCTCCATTGAGGGAGAGGCGGGGCTTCGGGGAGAGAGGGACTTGATTGGTCGTTGGATCTGCATCTGTCTGTGTTCTTCCAGTTGCACTTCGTCTCGCCCCAAATGAAGCCCTTTCTGTGAACTCGGACAGTATGCTTGTGTTGTTGTGTTTTTTTTTTTACTCAAGTGTAAGTTGGATCTCCACGTTGACCATGATTTTAGGAATGAAGATCGCTTTTTAACATACCATAACGTTTTATGTAGTCTATTGATAAGGGTGTCTGATAATCATACGAAAACAGGGCCACCCTCGCCCGAAAACTTTCTTCACACTACAGTCTCAGAAGACAGTGTCATAATAAAAGCACTGGTACACCTAACGGAGAACACGTCTTCTCCAATTTGATTGTTGTACTTTTTTTATGTTTTAGCATGTCAGGGGTAGGTTTGTCTTTGTTTAGTCGACCTCAGAATCCAGGGACGAAAAACTCTGTACCTTTGGTGCCTTGATAAATGTACCTACTACTGCCATATTTTCGTTACACGTTGAGCACTCAAATGATATTCTTTTATTTGTGTGTTACTTCTAATGGAGTAATGTTTGATTATGAAAGGGTAGTGTTTTAGCTACCCAATTTACTCACTTGTTACAGAATACAGCTAAAACAACCTGCACCTCTGAAGTGTGTCTGTTTTTCTCTTCTTCTAGACCCCAAACTAGCGCTAAATTAGGGAAACCCATTTCCACCTCAGAGCAAAAAAATAAAGTTAACTTTCTTGTGAGACGTTACATTGTTTCTCATCAGAGCGTGCAATATGACTATTTCTCATAATTGCAACTTGTCTCAGTGACACAACTGTGACTTTAATTCCCTTAAATGAGAGTTCAATGTGACTATTTTTCAAAAGTTACATCTCGCAAATTGAATATATTGCGATGTGACTATATTTCTCATAACTGCAGCTTTATTTCTTATGGTATAGCTTAATAGCTCACAATTGTAACCTTGTAATCTGCAACTTCATATTTCGCAATGTGACTATTTTCTTATAATTGTAATGTCATACCTCACAGTGACTTAATATTATGCAGTTGTCGCTTTATAATTAGCAAGGTGACTTTATTTCTCAAAATTGAGACTTTTTCTCACGATGTGACTATATTCATAATTGTTGCGTTACATCTCGCAATATATCGTACAATTACAATTTGATTTCTTACAGTGTGACAATATCTCACTATTGTGACCTCTTTTCTTCTAATAAGCGACTTTATACCTTGCAATTGTGACTTAGGATCAAAATTGTAACTTCATCCCCCAGTTTCACAGACTAAATTGCATGTTTGAGCTGTTTAAGATGACAATATCTTGCCCTGACAAATCTTAAAACATGTCAGTGTCATTGTTCTGTGTTGAGATGCTCACCTGTAATATTTTATTATAAGGCATTTTTGTAAAAGTTGCTTAAATTTCTTAATTTAACTAATGCCTAGTCCTGGCTTAAGCTAAGCCCCGTTTGTAAAACCTGGCCCATATCTCACAGTGACTTAATATTATGCATTACATGTAGCAAAATGACTTTATTTCTCATAATTGTTACTACATGTCTCTTTAAATCTCACAGCGTCATTTTATTGCTTTACATTTCCTCCCTTTTTTGTTTTTTTAACTGAGGTAGACATATAGACTACTATACTAAACCACTCTGTCCAATTTTGGAACAAAATTTAATATGGTAGCAAGGATAATAACAATATGTATACATAAAACCCAACTATTGTAACACTTTACAATAAGGTTCCATTTGTTAACATTAGACTGCATGAACTACAGTACAAAATCAGAATTACTTCTAAAGCATTAATCTTACTTAATGTTAATTTCAACATTTGCTAATACATGATTAAATGTTGTCAATATTGTCAGCTGCACCTGACTTTAATGTAAAGTGTTACTGAAATGCTTTCTCACCCCTGTGCATAAAAAAATACACATTACAAAAACATAGCTTTTGTTGTTAGATTTGTATTTTTATTGATTAGATATTCATGACTAATGCCACAGAGAATCTTTATGGACATTCTAATTAAAGTTTACATCAGTTCATACACTGTATACATAGTTTGCATTTCCAAAGCACATTGTCACAAATGCAGTAATATTATTCTTCTACAACAATATAATCAACATTTCATTGTCCACTTGCAATCCAAAGAGTTGGGAATATATAAATAAATACAATTTTGAATTATACTATTTTATAATTTTTTTGACCTCACATTTTGAATTGTTGTTTTATTTATTTTTTTACCAGAAGAATGTTAACATTAAAAATTATTATAACTAATTGATCTTAAATGAATATGGTTTCCCCCAAAAATAAAGAATTTCCTTATTAATTGTTAAAAACAACCGCTGTTTTTTGACCAGTACAGTGTGCAGTGTATTTTGGGCAGTACATGAAAAAAAAAAGGCATGCAGTAAAAAACCAACATCCTTAACCTTCATATACCCAAATGTATCTGCTTCGATCTCTTTAAATGAGTGCATAGGTAAGTCTCTGGTTCTTGCTCAGGTGCTAGTAGGGCTTCGAGCCAGTGATTGCTGAGAGCTGTCCAGAATCTACGCAAGGCGTCCCGAGTCAGGATTAAAAGAGCTTTACAAACTAACATCCGCTGTTTCGTCGTGCATAAGCCAGGCCTCCGAGCTGATACTCCATCTCTGTGAAGGTCAAAGCCCCCACACTGATGGCCGAGGAACCCTTCTCCTTGAAGCCAGCCTTCTGGTAGAAAGGCACCAGGAACTCCTCACAGACCAGCAGGGCCCGGCGTAGACCGGGGAGACAGCGCAGGTACTGCAGGTATCGCCAAAGTACGATGGAGCCTTTGCCCTGCTGTCGACAGTGGCGGTGCACAGACAACACGTGGATGTGTACCGTGGGAGAGTCTGGGACGTGTGTGGTCAAGGCTTCCTGGAACAGACGACGGAAGGTAAACTTACAGTAAAGTTCTTCATGTACCTGATAACAGGCTTCTTTAAAGAATCGTGTTTCTCACCTGTTCTAGTTTCTCTTTGCCCCAGCCAGATCCAATGATGAAGGCCACCAGCTGACCCTCTTCAAACCATCCCATTGAGAGCTCAGGACACTGGCTCAGGAAACTAAGCACCTCATCAAGGGTGAGTGGACATTCACCGGAAACGGAGATGAACGCTGCGGAGGGGAAAATACAGGGGTGAGTCAACTCCATTGTACCAGTGCAAAGAAGATCTTATCGGTGGATTATCGTGGTTTATCGCAATCTAATCAGCACGTTGACTACAGTCTTCTAGTTTTCTAGAACTAGGGAAGTTCTTAAAGAGTTTAGGGGGTGATTTTATTTATTTATTTTAAACAAGTAGGAATTATTAACTACCCTTAACCGAAATAATATAAGTACAACTATTTGTTGCCTATACATATGTTTGCTGGTGTTTATTTTACAGCATTCTGTGGGGCATTAATTGTAAAATACCCAATATCCAATTTTCCAGACTAGCCACTAACCATTTTTCTTTTTTTTGTACAGCATACACTACCTAAGACATTCATACAGGTTTGGTACTAGAGGGTAATGATGACAGGAATTCAATTTGTGGGTGAACTATTCATTTGAACTACATTCACTAATGACAACTAAAACAAATAGCTTTTATCTAAAATCATGTTTCACATTATTAGCACTGACAGCACAATCAATGATAGTTCTGTCACTGTATTTTGGTAAATCTATTAGTGGTACCCCGATATAGCCCCACCGTGTGTGTGAAACATCTTACCTTCTCTCTCTATCTCAAACACACTAATGGCGTCCTGTGGGGTGAGGTTTCGAAACTCGCTGGCAGGTAATGTGTGTCGTCGCTGGCGTCGAGGACTGGCAACACTGAGAGGCGTCTTCAGAAAGAAAGGCTTCAGGAAAGGTGAGCTGACGACCTGCGGTGCCATGGTCTGACACGCGCACACTTCTGAGGGCTAGAGGACAGTTGGGTCTGAAACACTAACTCAGCCTCCTCAGCTCGTAGTCTGCTCACTTCACAGCTGTCCTTCCCTCAGAAGATTTGTCTGGCCGCTCTCTTCTGTGGTCTGAAGTGTTTGAGTCCTATCACCCTACCTCCTCCTCTTTAACCCTCCCCCCGGCCCGCCCCGATCTGCTAAAGTGTCCCGTCTTTAGAGGAATAGTGATGTGCACACGTGCCAGGTGAAGCTGCAGCAATTTCCTAAGAGTGCGTGTGCTAATAGCCTACTCACAGCGCAGCTCCCAATGCTTACCCAGAAACTGATTGTACAGCCAAAGAGAGCTTTGAGGAGTTTACGCCAGCCCTTACATATTTGGTGTTACCAAATTCCGAAAGGCAGTGCTTGAAGAGAGAATAAGGATGGCATCAGATGATAAAAACTCCCACAGGACCAATTAACAGAAGTGGTGCATCATCACTGATGTAACCGTCCTAAAATCTTCGGGTTATCTTCAGTTTGTCAAGGAATAATGAACCTACACTACCATTCAGCTGCATGTTTTTGAGTTTTAACTGGTATGAATTATTAACTAGCCTTCAAAGTCATCACAGTTTTTACCCGTCTAGGTATATATTGGTGTTTTTTTGTGTATTGATGTGGCACCGACTGCAAAATGAATCATTGTAAATAATATTTTTTATATTTTTTTAATGTTTGTTAAAGCAAATGCTTAACCAATGCTGTATTTATTACTGTAACTGTAAAATCATCAAGTATTTTATTTATTTATTTATTTACTGTTTCCTATTTTAATGCATTTTAAAATGTCATTTATGATGTCATGCTAATAAATGTTGATTTGCAAGATGAAAAGAGTTATGCTGCTTTATATTTTTGTGGAAACCATGACACTTTCTTTTCAGGATGATAAATACAAAGCATTTATTCATAAAATAACACCTTTAGTAAATAAAATAAAAGTTTTAATTTCTTTTTACTAAGTTGTGAAAATTAATGTATGTTTTGATATCTATTCATTGATTTTTTTGACACCACAAAGAGGTTTGGACACCTTATTAAAAGGAACGTGAAGCATGAAGCATCTTTCGTCTTTAATAACCTGGTTTATATTTACCTAAACATACACCACATCAAGTGTGAATCTAATCTAAAATGCTATTTATTTAAAATATGCTATAAAATATTATTTTTAATAGCAGCTATATTATCCAGTCAAAAGGGTGTCATGTTGTTGGGTAGTTTTTGTGTAACCCAGCCTCTTGTTTAAATAAGCAACCCAAACAGGAAATTAGGAAATAATTTTTTGTCTTTAAACATTAACGTTTGCTTAAATATTCACTTTTTTGATTTTTTTTACACTCTGCTGTTCGTTATTGTCCTGTGACGTCTTCCTTTTTCAATCAACACAGTTTAAAGGGCTTTCTGACTTACTTCAGAGCTGAATGACATCAGACAAACTAAGTATATCTAGTCTACTGACTTAGTTCAATAATTGGCTGAAGCCTGAGAAATCCAGCTCTTTACTTCCAGATACTTCTGTCTCAAGGAGAGGAAGCTCTGGGCTAATGCTCGACCTCCAGTGACATCATAAGAGGAGCTACTTCATTTTAAGATGCCTTGACCTTCGATAACCCCTCAGAGTAATTGCAATCAGCAGCTGAACCACTGCTTAGCATAGAGTCTTTAATGTAGGAACTGTTTCTCAGAGAAAACTCCTTCACAAAATAACATTAGCATCCGTACATTTCTCCAGTACTTTAATACAAAACAGTGTTTTGAAGGTATTTGAACATTTTAGTAGCATGTTAATTAGTCACTTGATATTAACATTTGACCATTTGGAGCAGTCCTGTTTCACAGAACATAAAATAACAGCTATTATGAGGCAAATAGGTGAGTCATTCAGCGCTAACACTGACTCATTACAGTCTTGTTTGTTTGTGTTTGAGCCATCATAAGTGTTTGCACTGGGTCTGACTCATGAACAAATATATCTGTGGCGCTCCACTAACATGCTCAGACAAAGGCAATAGGGTCTGTTGGTTATTTTATTACTGAATAATAACTTACATGCTTTTTAAAGCACCTGTGTCATCAGGACGCCATGTTTCTTTATGTTAAATGCAGGCTACAAGTCGACCCCTGACACGTGTTTACCATTGTGGGTAAGTAGTGAGATGTGCATCTCATGTCTGGCTAAATAAGCACCTTACTTCTGACTATATGCATAGATAAGCAATATCAAAGGAA
The DNA here is from genome assembly GCA_032359435.1 of Enteromius unitaeniatus. Lineage (NCBI taxonomy): Eukaryota > Metazoa > Chordata > Actinopteri > Cypriniformes > Cyprinidae > Enteromius > Enteromius unitaeniatus. The sequence goes on from JAUMHI010000035.1 coordinate 3,135,529, forward strand.
GATGCTCCTCGGCCAATTATTTGTTTTTGAATTATACTTTTGAATGATTCCCTGATTATTCATTAAACAGTGATTTGCCACCACCTAATGGAGGTTTGCGTTTCATATATACATAAAAAAAACAGTTTTATTGTAACGGTCATCTTCCCTCAGTTCAATAATAATTTGTGCAATTATATATAATTCAAGAAAAAGAGCAAAAAAGAACAGTCTCATTTATTGTTCAGCTCAGGGGGCGTAGCAGCCAATTTACAAGCGGAGGGACGTTATGGAGATGTGGTCCGAAAGTGTTCATACAGTATAATAAACCCTGAAGAGAACAGCATTTTATAGCATCAAAGCATTGAACACGGACTGAATCCTGCGCAACATGAAGAGGGACATCATAACATGGTAACGTGTGATTGGTGTCATCGCAACACATCTGTAACACATACTTATATTGTGTGCTTGAAGAAAGGATGTAATGGTCCTCTGCTTTTTTCTAGGGTGCATTTTACCCCAGACAGCCAAGTGGGTGAATGAATGAAATTTCACAAGAGCAACAAGAGTTGAAGCTCATGGCAGGCGCCCAAGAGATTCGCGCTGTGATTGGCTAAACATTCGTTCACTCAAGTCTGATGAACCAATCAGAAAATACGGGGGGAAATATTGGCGCTAGGTCAAAAAAAGGTGACCTGTTTGTAAAAGTGAGGGGGACGTGTGTCCCCCGGTTCAGCTTGATCGAGGTGTGATATGGGATTTATATGTACTTCACTATCTATATAGAGTAATTAGTGCAGCAATCTAAGTGTGGCTGAAGATGTATCGGTATCTTTTAATTATAAAAGATACATAAGATATATATAAAAGATATATAAGATATTTTAATTTATAAAAGATATATTAGTTTATATTAATTTGGCATAAAAGATGCAAAAAATTTCAATATATCAGAAAAGTCACTGAAAAATGTATCATTTTATATCTATATTTTATATATAATTATGATTATTTTGTGTATCTGTAAAAAAATACTTTAAATAAATCTAAGAAAAGTCATTTATAATGAAATGTTTCTGAAGTGCATTGTCGTATGAGCACACAGCACTGCAGCAGTCAAATGCTTTATTAAATTACAGCTGCCTTCAACAACGTTTTATTTTCAGCGCCACAGGACATGCCCAAATGCTGTATTATAAGTGACAAAATAAGGGCTGGTAAAAATAAATCAAAAAGCACTCAAAGTTTTAACTTCTTACATTTAGGATATAACATTCAAGTAATTTATATACAAGTTGTTCCATAATAATAATACATTAGATGCACATGTATGCATGAAATATTATCTGAAAGAATATTGCTTTCATAATTCCTATTGTTTTTTTAAAGTACGCTTTAAATGCACTTCTCATAAGTGAGGACCAAGAAGGCACAGTGGAATATTTAATTAAAATGGCACAACATTATTTGAGGAAATAAATAATATGCATATTCCAGAGCAGTGATAAATCTCACATCAATATAACCATACAGAGCTGTAAGCAATTAACCATAAATAATACGTTTTGTTTTTGCACATTTAATTAAAATACATGTACAGAGCAGCTTAATTAGTATTACTGGATGATATAACAAAGTATTACAGCATAGCAAAATTTGTATAAGCAATACATTTTGACCTACAGGGTATCAGTTAAAAATGGCCTGCTCTCTAGAACAGACGTTACAAACAAGAACATCAGTCTCACATCTAATGCATAAATGTAGTCGAGGCTAAAGGTTACAGCCAATGAACACAAGAACAGCACAGCTATGAGCCAAAGCTGTAGCAACACTTGCTTTGTTCTTTAAAGGCACATAAACCTCTATGCATAATGCTACAAGACACTGCATATCTGCATGTTTGAGGAGAACGATGAGATTTCATGCTTCTTGTGACTTGTTGATTGAGCTTTTCTTTCTTTTCTTAGAAACACAGGGACCAGCTGTGAGGAAATACAACCAACCCGATATTCACAAAGTCGTCACATTAAACCGACACATGAAAGGAATGCCTTCACATGTTTAAGTATTAATAAATCATAATACGATATTCATAAGCAAATAAAGAGAGTCCACCATCCTTAGCATAAACAGCTGAACAAGCAAGCACATTTAAAGCACTGTTAGACCGCACAATATTTGGTCATTAAACTGCAACATCCATTTCCAACAGTATTTGATCACTATAAATATTACATTTCAAATCAGGAATATATATTCGGAAGTGCTTTTCTGACTGCTCATCTTCAGTTAGCACACACAAAAATAAGTTCAGGACATTTAAGCACTTACTAAAAACATTTCAAATGCACAGTTACAATTACATTTCCGTATTATTCACTTATTTGCTTAAGACATGATCATTTGTTAAGTATTATGTTTACTCGTACATATATCCTGAAATTAGTTTTTTATTGAAATGTGCTTTGTCTATTATTTCGTAACAAGCTGCTGTGTGTTTATTAGTGTTAAAATCAAGTCTATATTCAGAATTATATACTGAAACTACCTGCTTGATCAGCTACACTCTTAAAAACACTTTTAGTGAACAGTTCATAAAACAATGTTTTTCTTAGTGTGAAGAACATTTTAATCATCTAGAGTGCCTTTTATTACCACTATGAAGAACTTTTTGTGCAATGGTAAGGTTCTTTGGACGTTAAAAGTTCTTCATATAAGATGCCATTTACAAAAGAAAAAAAAACAACAAAGAACACTATTTTTAAGAGTGCACCCACAAATCAGCAGGAATTTCATCTGCAACCACCATCTACCATTTCACTAAAGAGAACTGCCATCATTCTACAAAGGTAAATGCACAGAAAGTCTAAAAGTTTTGCATGCTGAAAAATAATTTTGACCTCAATCATGTTTACACACTGCTTCCGAACATTTCGTCCCTAATTAGAAGGGGAAAAAAAACAGATCAGGTTTTCGCGTCAATAGCATGCATTTTGATAAAAAAGGATGAAAAATACTAAATAAAATTATTTAATAAAAAGAAAAACGCATGCAAAAATTTCAGACTTTAATCTGTATTTTGTCGGATTGTGAAGCTCCAAAAGATCAATAAAAGTAGACCATGGAGGCATTTTGTAATTGAGCGGGATATTATTAGATGGTTTAGAGTTTGGTGTGTTCATCACAAATACTTCATATGGCTATGATCACTTGATATGCAAGTAAGGACTACTCATTTTACTTGACTGGTTTTTGGAGCCTAATAAGTACTTCCAATCTTCATTAAATCTTTTTTAGCGATTCATGAAAGGAGGAGGAATAAGGTAAAGGTGATTATGGGTGAAGAACTTGATAAAACAGAGCCCTAAAACCAAAGCACAACAAATATGACAGACCACCAGAACAAGCTCATTGGCCTGAGTCCGTTACGTTAAAAAACAAAAGGCCTGGAACAAGAGTCAATCATATTCAAAGTGGGTTACTGGAATGGAAGTGCATCAAACTGCAATGTGTGTATCGAGCATATCGAGCTGTATAAAGGAGGAGATGGGCATGGTTAAACATCCAGTTCATCATCGTCCATGTGCAAATGGCTTGAGGGACCCAGGAGCGGCTGGCTGGAGCAGCAGGTACTCTGAGTGTTCAGACTTTCCATTGAGCCAGATAATCCTACAGAAATGACCGATACTGCAGTTTAAAAAAACTAATCTAATATCAAAACAAAATCACTTGTAACACATGCCTTATTTTAGAAACAGGAACTCTGAAGTTTAACAAACACAATTTAATGATTGATTAAACCAGTAAAAGAGTTTCAGGTATGCACGGCACTCAGAACAAGAACACAGAGTAAAGCCGAGAGAAGGACACAGAGGCTTACATACCCATTACTCTTCCAAACCAATAGAGCAGGAATCAGGACCTAGAGCTGCCCAGAGCAAGACCATGAAAGAAGGCAGGAAGGCAGGGAAAGGAAGTCAAGGAATAAACAGCACACAGGTTAGATAAGCTGAATGACCAAGAGCCAGAAACATAGCATCTGTCAACTTGCAAGAGAGTAAGAACAAACAATGTTGTTGGAAGAATGCGCACACGCTCAAGACAATAGTGTCTCTGTGAAGGACAAATGTCAAGCATGCATAATGCGCTCTTGTGTCCGGATGTGCTCTCACCGGGGAGGGACAGGTCTCCAGGTGGGTCACTTTCGGTTCTGGTAAAGCTGCTGTGCTCACTGCTGCAGTCATTCATCACCTCTTCCTCCAAATTTAATCGATCCTCTGTAAAGATGAAAAAATAAAAAATAAAAAAAAATGCATAAAGAAAGAAATGAATACTTTAGTTCAGCAAGGACGCATTAATTAGATCAAAAGTGACAGTAAAGACATTCATAATGTCTAAAAATTATTTTCATTTTGAATAAATTGTGTTCTTTTGCATTATCTATTTCTAAAATACAAAACTGCTAACTTCAGTTTAACTGCTAACTTTACTTATTTTATGTATTGGAGAAATCTAACACATTGGTGAGCCACCCAAACTTCTGCTCAGGCAAATATAGCAAAATCTAACACCATGTAATTTAGCGTGTCTTATTTTCCTATTTCCATTCAGACAATGATAACAGAGGACTCACCATCTTCAGGAGACAGTGAGTCAGGGGCGTCCTCTCCAGCCGTACCCTGACCATACAAAGACAGAGAAGAACATGAGAAAGATGCAGGCCGTATGTGCAAGATGTCAAATGGGCAGCGCTGCTGACCTCAGTGGGGGCAGGACTGCTGGACAGCAGCATGTGAGCTTGTGCATCGGACATTTCGGACAGTTTTTCTTCATCCTCCTCCTGAATGGGTGACGATGGAGAGCGTAGAGTGCTGCGAACACACAGAGGGTCAGGACTAATGAAGCCTACCAGTACAAACACTCAATCGATGATTGTGCCTTCGTTATTCTTATCATAGGAAACGTTAAAACATTTCCCACCGTTACAAGTAAATGCACTAGGTGGCGCTGTGGACATGTGTGCTGAGTGGTAAGTGTTGAGATTCTTATCTGTATATCAGGTTATTTTAAGTTATCTCTGCCCTGCAACCTTTTGTTTCATCGGGGACAACTTGTTCCACAGCAGTTCCTGTGATTATCAGGAGAAAACTTTCACTGCTTTTTTTCTTTATCGTCAACGTGAGAAAATACAATCACGTTTATAGACACTAATTTTGTATGTTCATTACCCTAATTATGAGCATCTACTTCTCCACTCAGTCATTTTTTATGGTTACTTTTACATCTAGAATAAAATATAGATATACTGAAAGTATTTTTAATCATTCAGGGTTTTTAATTTTTTTTTAATTATTTTATTAATTTGTTTGTCAAGTAATCAATCAGTCAGTTTAAACAGGAAAATGGACAATGAGTCAATACATGCATGCTTCCTGAGATAATGATAATACTTTCCTTATTGTCACAACGTCAACAGGATGTACTGAAAAGGGCAAGCAGAGTCATTATTCTGATTTATGGAAAGAAGACGCCTATGACCTCTTGCTCTGACACATAGCCTGTCTAACGCAGGAAGTTCAACTCTTGAGTGGCCATAAGCCAGCTATTATTACACAGTCACGAGAATGAGGATCACTTACCAAAGAGTCATGCTTGAGATCAGCCCAAAGAATTATTTCACTTTTGAAAACAATGTTACAAAGTTCATGAAATAGCTGGACAAGTACTATTTCTATTCCCGTGTTAATATTTCCTGTTTCCTAGTAAAACATCTTTACTGTTTTTTAAAAACACACTACCATACAAATGTGAAAAATTGTACAAAATGAATACATCTTCTCTGCAAGAAGATGCATGTAAATTAATAAAGTGAAAAGTTAGGGAAATTATAAAGTCGCAAAATATTCTTTTTCAAATAAATACTGTTCTGTTGTTCAAAGATCTGCCAACGCTTATAATGTTCGCCAAGAAGAATCAAACCAATAATTTCTGAACGACCATGTGACATTGAAGACTAGAGTAATGATGCTGAAGATTGAGTATTGCAGGAATTAATTGCATTTTAAAATACATGCATTCACTGATTTTTCCATTAAATGGCAGCCTTGGTACGTATAACACAATTCTATCGTACCGATATCAAATGTTTAAATGGTAGTGTATGTTGTTAGGCCCAACTGTCTCCAAAAACAAACATGCGGCGGGTCAGGTTTACCTGTCCGGTGACTTGCTGACTTTGCTCTTCTGTCCGCCGCTGTCTCCAGAGTGGTCAGGTGAGCTGAGCTGCCTGCTCTCTCCACTCAGGCTCCCAGAGAAGTTGATCTCGTCGTACAGAGGTGCAGATGGAAGGCCGGGAGACACGGCACCGAGACCGTTCAAAGCCTCCAGCAGCGAGATGGGCTCAAACCCCGGGGGAACAGAGTCAGAGCTCTGAGGAGAGGGTTAAAACATTGAGAATCAGAAAGTGATGCCATGTTTGTAGAGAGACGACAACAGATGGATGTGCGTCATACTGAGTGCTCATCAGGATCCATGCTCTGAGCCAGCACTGGGCTGAAGGAAACGGGAGACAGCGCTCCAGGCTTCTTTCTTACAGCTCGAATCTGAAGAAGAGCTCGAAACGCTGGAGACAGATGAAAAAAGGCATTTTTAAATATTTAACTGATAGTTCACCCAATAATGAAAATCATGGCATAATTGACTCTCCACTCTCTCAAAAGATATTTTAAAGAATGTGGGTTACGAAAGAGTTTCAGTTCCTGCTGACGTAAAAAATACAGTGGAACTCGTGAAGGAACTGAAATTGCATGTTACCAACTTGCTTCAAATTATCTTTTTATTCTCCATTTCGGTTCCCACTGGCTTTTTTTGTAAAGAAAAAATACATTAGAAATCAATGGGAACCAAAATCATTTTGTTACCAGCAGCCTTCAAAACTTCTGTTGTGATTTGAATTTTTAGGTGGGCTGTTCCTTTAACATCAGTTACATACGTAGTCGGCAGATGGGGCAGTTGTTGGCCTGGTAACGCAGCGTATCAGCACAGGAGTTACATAGGCACAGGTGCCTACAGGGCAAAATCAGAGTGTCCCGCAGATCTGACAGACACACCACACATTCGTTACTGTTGTCACTGTTCTCATCATCAGATGGCTGGGGAGAAAAATCACAATCAGTTTTTCCATTATTCTAGAGAGCTACAGAAATACATAGAAAATGCAATGAACTACAATAATCATCTTTTTCACCTTTGTCTCTTGATTGTTCTTGTTCTCAATTCCATAAATCTCCTGTAACAAGTAGCTGACACGGTCCACCTGTGGTATACAAGCAGATATATATGTAGGGAAAAGAATATATTATACACACTTTACCATCTCTACTTGGTACTTGGAAGAGAAATGCTTCAAAGAGGATGATGCAGAAATGATTTAGACTCACTATTTGCTTCTGTTTCAAAGGTTTGACTGAGAAACTGCCATCGACATGCTGTAAACGTAAAAAAAAAAATGATACACAAATATTGCTAGAAAAAAGCATTTTAGAAAGTGTGCGTATGACATCAAAATCAACTCACTCTTTCAAATGCTGCCAGAAGCACATGTGCATGTCCCAAACAATCTGAAATTAATGATTACAATTAAAATGCAGATTTATAACACACTGTTTGGTTCTCTTTTGAAATATGTGCTGTATAGACACAACAAGTTAAGGTGTTGAGCAATAAATCGCTTCCTTTCCAAGCAGAAAAAGGCCAATGTAGTGTGTCAAGAGATTTATTGACATTTCTGATGCGACAAAGCAAATCCTTTAATCTTTTGTATACTATTCAACTATAATAAAGCCTGACAACATACCATCTCCTTCATCGACCACAGCCTGAATCACCATGGGAAAAACACCTCTGTCTAAATCAAAGTTGAGCTTAAAAAAAAAAAAAAAAAAAAAAAAGAAGAGGAGAGGAGAAAAACATAAGTAAGGTTAAATAATTAACATTTTCTAATCTAAGCTTTTTTATTTCATTAGATTCGCTTGGTCTTCCCTTTCATTATGTGCAAAGTAATAATGTGGAGAGGTCAAATCAATATATTAGAAGTCAGTATGGATTTGACCATCAGAGGAGTGACAGCACTGAGCTAGACTGAAGATACTTACATCTTCTTCCTTCCATTCAGAGAAATCGATCTTGAAGGACGGCAGGGTAAACTGCTGGCTAACTCCTCTTTTGTAATATACGGTTTCAGAGACCAATGCAGGGGTTTTTGGGCTGTATCTTAAGAGGAGAAATATACCGTTAGTGCACAAATAACATAAAAACTGCATTTTCGTAATAATACCATGCATCATTACATTTACAGAGGTTTTCTATATTTAAATGCATTTCCTCTTTGGCTCAAGGGACTAATTGTAATTATTAAGCTTTTGCACATGCACAGATTTAAACTGAAAAGATGATACTCTTCTTTTGAAAACAATAACACCGATTTAACACGTATATTAAAATAAAATCTGTTTTCTAAATGCTTGTGACAGATCATATTGTAAACGACTAATCCAAGTTGACCCTGTAATGTTTAATTAAAATGTCATAACTAAACCTTAAAAAGAAATTGTCCAATTATGCACCTAAATCCAGCGTTGCAAGCTCACATTCATCATCTACAACGACCAAATCTTAAAATACAATACTTTGTACAAGTTAAACTTAAAGTGCCCCTATTATGCCTTTTTAAATATGATCTTTCATGCAGTGTGTCATGTAGCTGTATGTGAACATAAACTATCTGCAAAGTTGTGACGCCGACAGTACACGATAAATAAAGTTATTGTCTATCAAAAAAAATAAAAAATCGGCTCACATTCGCCTAAACGAGTCATCAGCAATTCAAATCTTTTTCTGTTACGTATCCACGTCACTAAGTAACATATTTGCATAATGTCTGCCCACGTTCTACGTCTCAAACAACTTGCCCCGCCCACAAACAGTACAATTTCCACGTGGATTAGAAGACATGTCAAGAAGACGCTGTATCCTGCGCTGTCATTCAGTTATGGCAATAGACGTTTTTTTTTCTGACAGACGCTTTAGCGGTAGACCAATCATAAAGGACAGCGCCATCTGACCAATCACAGCAGAGCTCACAGGAGGGAGGGGTTTAGACAGACTGATTCTTTGAACTGCTTCACACGAGTCTTGCACTAGTTATTTAGGAATGGGGTAAAATGAAATCTATTTTTGGAGAAAACTAAAGTGTTTTTTTTTACCTTGCATACATATAAACCTGATTTAAGAGACTCAATATTAGCCACCTTTAAAAAGGCATAATAGGGGCATTTTAAACATGCATCACAATATGGAAAGAAATGCTGCTACTTTAATTTTATAGCAACATTAAATAACTGCCTACATTGCCATCCCATTGGAGAACTCCTCAAAAGCCTGACAGTAGATAGTGATGGCCACTCGTGCATCAGAGTCAAATGTAAACTCCACTCCGTATAAGGCCCTTGGTTTTGCTCCTTCATCAGTAGGACTATCAGCATCATCTTTATACCTACAATCGTACAAATTGACAATGAAAACACAATGTGACTTAAATAAGTGAGTACATACAGCACCAACTGTATGAGATCCTTTGTTCTCAGAATATGATTACATTTCATACAGTAATCCTGGATCTGTACCTGACCAATCGTAACGAGTCTTTTCTGATATTGACAAGACTTCTCAATGTCTTCACCGGCTCATGGGGTGCTGGGGTAACATAGGGAAACTGTGGCAGATAAAATATAAATATCAAATAAAGAATTTTTTCAGATGCTCTTATAAAGTTGTTGTTTTTTTTCAACTAATCAAAAAGAGACAACCACAAAACCAAGTCAGATGGCCTTTAAAATTCAGATGTACCTGCACTGGGCGGTTACCAAGAAAGTTGAGATCCATGTTTTCTCCAAAAAGGTACCCCTCTGGATGAGGAGTGTCAAACTTCTCTCCTCCCATGAAAAAATGGCTGGCAAAATAGTTTCCTTGGGAGGGGAAAAAAAAAACATTATAATCTGAAACCTCTAACAAAATGTACAAACACAGTCACGTCATCAGTGAAGGCATCCTTTGTCATATTGATTTTAAACCGCTTCCTTTAATCAGTTTGTTGACAGTAATCAATTTAACTAACTTATTAGATTAATGGAAGCTTATCTGATCTACTGAAAATAACTGCTTGCCAGACATAAGCACGTGAAAGTCGCCTTGTCTCACCTGATTTCGGAGGATATCTGTAAGCAGAATTAGCCTGGATGTCGATGTCCTCAACACCAGCGATTCTTCGACTGAGAATTGAACCCATGTCTCCAGCACAGTCCGTCCAGAACAAATGAGCGCTTATTAATGCGCACAACAACAGCTGGTTAACGTTAAGTCAGCTAACTTAACCAGCTAACCTTAGCCGCGTAACGTTAACGTCACAGCAACGGCTCCGAAGCAACAAAGCGTTCAGATGAACAGGACATGTGTCTGCATCTGTGTTCTCCTGAGTCGGGTCCGGTGTTCGGTTCAGTCCGGGTCAGCCGGGTCGAGCTGGACACACACGGGCTAACTGACTAGCACTTAGCTAGTTTGTTCGCCTGTCACGAACTGCTACAAACTACAACAAGAGACGAAGAGAAACATAAACACACAAACGTGAATTATAAAATGCAAGAGAAACAAAAACCAGCAGATAATTGTGTGTCTGGCGTTTCCTCTGAAACACAACAGCCGTTTTCTTCACGAAAGCACAACACAAGGAAATCGTTGTTGCGAGGCGACCCCGAGAGGTTTGTAGCGTATCGCCACGCGATTGGCTGAGCTCGTCACGAGGAGCGTGTGCTCGTCCAATCAGAAAAGCACAAGCTTCTGCGTGCGGCTGAGCGGACCATGAGAGGTCTGTTTTCATTTAGAGAACACAACTCTGACATAGACAATTATATGTTTTTGGTAGCCTAATTATCTGTAATATCTATAAACATGCAGTCTCTATTCTATGTTTTATTTATTTTATTATTTATTTAAAAAATACATTAGCATTCTTTATTCTTTTCACTTGTTTTATTTACTTATTACATAAAAACATTGCATATTAATGCTTTTTTATTTTTACTGCTTCTATTACCCCTTGTTTGTAAGTCAAGCGTGTCTGCTAAATGACTAAATGTAAATTAACTGTAACAGTAAAAGAGATATTAAAAAATGCACAATGACACAATGCTCATGGCAGCAGGGATGCATTGCTTACAGTTACAGTAAAATGACCATATTTATGAAACGAAGGGACATTTTCCTGGTCAAAATATAATTGAAATCACATTTGTTATTATCTATGAATTACAAAAACAGGGGATAACACATTTTTTATAATGTGGGTGCCATTATACTATTATTATTATCATCATAATTTTGGTAATTTCGGGGTTTTCATTTTCAAAGGAGCATATATGTGAGAACAAAAAAGAAAATGTACAACTATTGCCACTCAGCCAACCCTCAGCCAACCCACCACACATCAGGAATTTGAAAATAAATATCTACGGAAATAATGTAGTTGTTTAAATGACCAAGATCTCACTAACTGTACATTATTATTATTATTATTATTGTTATTATTTATAATGATGTCTCACCCTAACTGATTGTAATATAATATTCGCCAAAATCTTTTCATTTTCACAAATTGTGAATAAACAGTATTTACAACTTTAACTCAAAGTTGGGTTTTTTTGGGGTTTTTTAGGTTATATTTCTATGTTTGTGATTTTTGGACATTCTGAGCACAAACTTTGTGCTTTTTTTTTTTCCAAATGTATCTCTTCCACGTGTAATTGTTTACTTTTTAGCTTATATTTAATGTTTAAATAATATAAGGCAAGATTAAGAAAGCAAAACAAGGACAAAACAACTGCAATATTACACATGGGCAAAAAAAAAATCTGTTTATTTGATCGGAGCACACAAAGCACAACGTAACTTGCATTGACGGATGTGTTGAAGAATGCCTTAAGGATAATTCCCTGTAGTGGTGAGACCTTGATGTTTGTAAGAATTTAACCTAAACTTCATATGCATGGAAACCTGTCTGTCTCGTCTGTGCATTAGTTGACTACAAATCCCAGGGTTCCTCTGGAGCTCTCCGCAGTTGTCCATCAGTGGGCGCTAAACGGGACGATTCAACTCACAGGATTTTTTGTTTCCAGTCGACAAGTTGATGTTTGAGTGCGGCGATTTTGAAAGACTGCAAACTGAAATTTCGAAACTGAAGAAATCACAGAGGTTTCTTAACTAAATATGGACGAGCTAAGGCATCAAGTTATGATAAATCAGTTCGTACTCACAGCCGGATGTGCGGCAGATCAAGCAAAGCAGCTTCTCCAAGCTTCACACTGGCAGTTTGAGGTATGTTTGTTTGTTAGGATACATCAAACTGAACGTCTTGTGGCACTGCAAAAAAAAAAAAAAAAAAATATTTCTATTTTCTAGTGTTTGAATACGTTCACATAATTAATATTAATGCGAGACGAGCAGCAGACAGCAGTCAATATACAAAAATTGAAATGCATAAATTATTTTAAAAGTGATAAATAGGGTCTTCAACGAAATAAAAAGTCTGTAAAGTAATGTGTACTGTTCAAAGCCCTCTAATACACGTTTGCTTACTTCCTCCAGTATTTATGAATGACTAATAACGTTAACTCTTTTATTACGATGTTGCAGACTGCCCTCAGTACATTTTTCCAAGAGGCTAATATTCCTTACAGCCATCAGATGGTGAGTATACTTTATATTTGATCGTTTATTGATAGTTTTTCATATCTGTTATGATGACTTCCGCCATGTTGAAACCACGAGTCAGACAAAAATAAACACAGGCTGACATGTTTCAAGAGAAGGCTACTTTTATGTCATTTACAAATTCGCAACTTTGTCGCTTAAGCACATATAGTCTGCCGGGGGTAGTTCATCGAATATGTTAACATATATAACATGGTTTAAAAAATAAATAAATAATCTGGACTCGTGGGACTTGCGTTTTTGCAAACGTGTCCAAAGTTGTGGGGGAGGGCGATTCCAGGAAAAGAGAGAACACGCGCTTGACACGGCGCTGTTTACACCGGCACTAAAACACCCAGGACAGGACCAGAGGACCAAAACTATGTCCCAAACTTTAGTGGCTGAAATACTCGCTTTTTTTTAACAGAGCTTTGAAATGAAATGAATTTGATTTGAATTACTCAGAAGCAGTAATGCTACCGGTCACATGCAAAGCGAATCAAATTGAGTTAACCCTTGGAAAGCACCTAATTTCTTACAAATGCACCCGTTTTTCCTCATTTAAAGGGTTTACTTTATTTTTAAAAAGGACATGCTAAAATTATGCATTATTTAAATTAGGTATAGTACACACACAGTAGACATGGACTGGTATCAGTGTTTTAGAAAATGTTGTTTTATTCTTCTGGGAGCGGGTCGCACCCTTATGGGCGCTGCCATGGTGACGTCACCAGCGTCATGCGATCGGCTGCGTTTGTAATTACCAACAACTGTACCCAGCTAAAGTGTTTCTAAAAAGGTTTAAATCAGATATAGATACAAGTTGCTTTTTTTTTGTGGTGACGCTATATGCATGTTTTTTGGGATTGTCCTCACACGCAGATATTTTGGATTGAATGTTCTAATGTTATCAATCACAATGTGCTCCAGGGTTTCTCATTGCTGTTTACGGATGTACTGTTTGGCTTCTTTATGTACAAAAAGATAAAAGTAATGAATATTTTATTATGAACCTATTATTACTTCTTGCTAAAAATTCATATTCATGGCAGTAAATTCTCTCGTCAAAATCTTTTATTTATTGTTTTTAAAAAAGAGGTTCAACAGTATATCCAAACCATTTCAACCTTCAAGAATCTTAAAGCTCTGAAGTTGTACATAAATGGTGCTTTGCATATAATATTACTTCTTTGTATGTAAAGTTATTTTTACTGTACTTTGTCCTTGGCATAAATAAAAAAAAAGAAAGAAAAAAAAGAACTCCCAACAACTGTAAATCATTTCATTCACAGCTGCCAGTGTATAATAGTGCATCTAAGCACAAAACAATCAGATCAGACTCTGATTATAGTAAAATTTATGGTGGACATGGGCGTGTTTACATTTGCCTAAAATATTGGGCCCCTGTAAGTGTGACTTGTGACTGGAAAGCAGAGACAAGTTACACTTTTGAATGACAGAGTATTGGTCGAGTTTTACTGAAGAAAAGCCTTTACACATGCAGCTTTCAGTTTCAAGCTACCGTGTCTTTAAACATAATAAGGATGTGTGAGGGGATTTCAGGGCAGTTGATGGAACTTGATTGCTGATCTTCACCAGCTGATCCTTGATCCATGGATAGAATATAATGATATACTTGCTAATGGACAAATGTGCTGGTATAGTTATGCCTTCTACAGAAACTAAACCAAACCAAACCCTAGTGAGTATTTATGAAAGCCCTCCAATCTCCTGAGTGAAATGACTGCTTAAAATGGATTACACAAACAGCTAAATGTACATTATCATACATTTTATATAACTATTTACTAAATAAATGGTCTTGAAATATTAATTTGCACTTGTATGGTTAACAATGTCAGAAGAAAGATATTGTTTCTTTTTTCTTTTCTTTTTTTTTTTTTGCTGTTAGTGGTGTTGAAAACAGTTGTGCAACTTAATAATTTTGAGGAGAACCAAGACATATTTTTTCAGGATTTTTGGATGAACAGAAAGTTTGAAAGAGCAGCATTTCTAATCGAAATCGAATGTTTTTAATAACAACACAGTTTAGCATTCATTACAAAATAATTTATGACTACACTACAGTGTTGCAATTGAGCAGCTTTTTTACATTTCTGATATTTTTTTAACAACAGGCGCACAACATGACGCACAAGACATCATAGGTGTTGTTTTCCACCGATTATCTTCTTAAAGCTGGCCTCTGACAGACTAAACGTTGCTATAGTAACATTTGTATCATTGCTTCAGGTCTGGTGTTTATTCGGGAGAGGTGGCCAATCATTATTGTATTGTCCTGTTTGTCCAAAGGTCTACCGCCTCGCTCACTAACAAATTTTAAGAACTTCCTTAGTTACTTGTTTCAGGAAAATGACTCTTCATTCAGTGGACATGCTTGTAAAATCTCACAATTGTGGGTTAAACAACCCATTACCATTATTTGTCTCTCTGTTTCCAGATGTGCACTCCAGCCAACACGCCAGCAACACCCCCCAACTTCCCAGATGCCCTAGCCATGTTTTCTCGTCTTAAAGCCTCCGAGAGCTTTGGGAACAGCAGTCCCATCGCTTCTATGGCCACATCACCAGCTCCTCACACCAACTGGGCCATGAGCCCCCCGGCAACCCCTGGTCGATGGACTCCAGGTCAGCTCATGCCCCAGTCACCCTCAGCAGGCTGGCCTGCAGCTGTGACTCAGCAAGCCTCTGCCGAGCACGCTAGTATCATCATGGAGGCCGAGAGATAGAGACTGCTTTACTTAGCCATCACACCTTACAGGAAGAGGAGAATGGACCTTCCTCTTGAAGACTTGGGCAGTTGTGGAGGTAAAACAGTGCGACGAGAGCGCTGGGTTGCAGTGAACGGTGGAGGAACCGCGTGTGTCCTCTTCTCTGAGGTCACAGGAGATCTGGGACTCTTTTTTAAAAAAAAAATGCTTTTCTTTTGGCGATAACCTAAAAAGATGGACAGAATGAGTAATCATGTAGCATATTCACAGAAAACCTCAGACAAATGAATGTGTTGCTGAATATTGTCAGTTCTCGAGTGATAGTGAATACTCTATTTGCACTGTGCACTAAACACCTGCAGTGGATCTGATAGTTACTCACCATCATGTCATTTTGAACCTATTAAAACGTGCATTTTATGACAATACATCATCTTTAATGTTTCACAGAGAGATATACATGTGGAACGACATGTGAGTAAACAATGTTTTTGGGCTGAACTCTCTTTAATCAAAAGGTTTACTGTAGATCTTTTGGACTGGTCTGTCTTTTTTGACTTCTTTATGATTTTGTAATTAACGAAATTGGCATTTTATATAAGAAGTGTTTTATATCCAGAACATTGGACTCTCTGATTCTGCTCCGCACTTACATGACATTTGTCTTTATCTCAAATCCCTATTTAAATATGTTAAGCAAGAATATATTCCTCAGATTTCTTTTTATCATCTCCCTCTAACTGTGTTCACACTGCCTCCACAATATTTGTGGACTATGTGATGGTTATTATTTCCTATTTGTTCTGTTTTTAAATAAATAATTGTGTATATATGTTGCGAAATGGTTGGTCGAGTGGTTTCTGTTCATGTAGTAAGAGATTTTCTTGCTGTTCTGTTTTCGTTACAGTGTATTTAGGGTCAATGCATGCACACCTGACCTTTGTATCCTGTTATACCATGGTAAATGATTACACAGACCCACGGATCAAGCTAGAGTACCATACATTGAACATAATTTCACTAATGTAGACCTCTCATTTTAATATATTTAAGCTTAAAATATACATGCGTCTTTTACAATATACATGTATAATTTAATAGTACTGTGAGTTTGTTTTAATGCATTTAAAGTTAGTATGCAATAAGAGTTAATATTATGCATATATGTATGAGTGTGAGAAGATGTCCGTTTCATTGTATTTACCTTGCTCACATGAACACGGCTGAGATGACTAGCTGCTTCATCTCAGCAGGGTGAAGACTGTCTGCTATTTCTGTCGCTTGAAATGCTTCTTATGAAGCCACTCTTTCTTTGCCTGGGCGGTGTGTTTGGGATCATTGTCATGCTGAAAGACCCTGCTGATGGAAGGAGGCATTTGCTCAAAATCTCAAGATACATGGCCCCATGCATTCTCTGGTTTACACAGATCAGTCGTCCTGGTCCCCTTGCAGAAAAACAGCCCCAAAGCATGATGTTTCCACCCCCATGCTTCACAGTAGGTACAGTAAGGTGTTCTTTGGATGCAACTCAGCAGTCTTTCTCCTCCAAACACGACAAGTTGAGTTTTTACCAAAAAGTTCTATTTTGGTTTCATCTGACCATATGACATTCTCCCATCCAAATGCTCTCTAGCAAACTTCAGACTGGTCTGGTTTATGCAGGGGGACTTGTCTGGCGCAGCAGGATTTGAGTCCCTGGTGGTGCAGTGTGTTACTGATGGTAGTCTTTGTAACTTTGGTCCTAGATCTCTGCAGGTCATTCACTAGGTCCCCCGTGTGGTTCTGGGATTTTTGCTCACAGTTTGTGTGATCATTTTGACCCCACAGCATGAGATCTTGCGCGGAGCCCCAGATCGAGGGAGATTATCAGTGGTCTTGTGTGTCTTCCATTTTCTAATGATTGCTCGTGGGAGCAACTGTGGAGTTGATCACACCGAGCTGCTTACCTATTGCAGATCCAGTCTTCCCAGCCTGGTGCAGGTCTACAATTCAGTTTCTGGTGACATTCGACAGCTCTTTGGTCTTGGCCACAGTGGAGTTTGGACTGTGACTTTTTGAGGTTGTGGACAGGTGTCTTTACTGACAACGAGTTCAAACTGATGCCATTAATACAGTTAACAGGTGGAGGACAGAGGAGCCTCTTAAAGAAGTTACAGGTCTGGGAGAGCCAGAAATCTTGCTTATTTAAAAAATACTTATTTTAGCAAGGAATTTACCAATTCATTCATTAAAAATCCTACAATTTGATGTTCTGGATTTTTTTTTCCTCATTTTGTCGCTCATAGCTGAGGTATACTGATAAAAAATTACAGGCCTCTCTCATCTTTTTAAGTGGGAGAACTTGCACAATTGGTGGCTGACTAGATATTTTTTGGCCCTCTGTACACACAGAGACAAGAGTGAAGGACTGCTGCAGGGTGGTTAAGCATTGTACAGAACAAGGATATCGATATGCCAAACCACAAACCTCAGCAGTACACTTTCATTACTATATCTCTGTTTCGCTCTCAATCTGTTCCTGTGTTCATTCAGGCATTGGCATTAAAAAACAGTATAAAATTAATACGGTCTCTTCCTCTGCAGTCAAGAGGAAAAATAATGAAGTTAATGTACAATCCTTTAGTCCAATATGTTTTATTTAATATTACTATGATACTCAATTATATTTGTGCAGAAGATATAAACAATTTATTGTTTATTATTTATCTTAAGGTGTTATAAATCTTGAATGTTTTGCCACTTGAGTGTTCTTGTTTTGTGTTCTCTTCCCATACTTATAGGGCAATAGATAGAAAACAGGAAATATTTGACTGACAGCAGTGAGACTGATGTGTGATCAAAATGTGACTCAAGGTCATTCATGAAGCAGAAACACAAAGCTCTATTTAATAATAGAAAATAAAATAAAGTCGAAATACTACAAGATTAAAGTAAAAATGTTTCAAAAATGTAAATATTTGAATTAAAAGTTGCAAATAACCCTGATTGAGAGAAGGCCAACGGAATTTAGGCATATTTGTATATTGTTGTGTACGAGCGGCAGCTTCATCTTAATGGGATGAGATCTCACAGAAACAAAATATGAAGAATATTTATCAAGAATATTTATTAAAAGAATGAACAGCAACTATTTTTTATAATTTTATATTTTACACTGAGTCCTTTGGGGGCGCTGTAGCTTCTCTTATTTAACTCTTTTTAATATACTACAAAGGCATTTATGTGGGATTATTAGCAGAGATGATATCATGTGTAATATTCGCGGGGACAATATGCTTGGGAATAATATTTCATGTCTTCCATTGGATTCGTTATTTATAGTGGGCCACCCAATAGCAATAAGATGATTCCCTTTAGTACTTTTAAAACAAAGTCTCAGCTTTCAGTTTAATAGCGAAACACAAATGGCGTCTTACAGTAGGCTAATGTGTGGTTCAAGCTCTTTACTGATCAGATCGCTGTATTCATGTGAGTCCCTTCATTAAAGTATACTATTGTGTTTGTGAATATTAAATAAGTCCAAATGTGTGGAAATTCCACCAACTAGTTCTGCAGAACGTCCAAACGTTCTTTCTTCACTATTAAACGTTCAAAAGGTTGACGTTGAAACATTAGTTATATTGTTTTGTTTTCTGAGGTAACGTTTGGCTAGTATGTTAACATTAAATGACTATTCACAAGCTAGTTTATTAATGGTAGCCTATAATACAGTAAATCGTTGGGTATATTTATTTTGAAAGCTTTCGACTTTAATATTTCGACTTTAATCTCGTAGTATTTCGACTTTATTCTCATTATATTTCGACTTTAATCTCGTAGTTTTAGATTTATTCTTTTTTTTCTGTGGCACTAAAACGCCGTCGTACGCTACAAAGAGTTAACAAGACAAATTCACTTATTTTGTAAAAATAAATAAATAAAATAGGACAAATAAGTGAGGTACATAACAACGACATAAAAAGCTGCGATAGTTTAGATTTCCAGTCGTGACCGATGGAGGTCGCAAAGTGTGTGTGTGCTTTTTTTTCTCTCGTTTTCTGTTTTATTATTTTACACGAAGAGTGAAAAATTGAGAAAAATTACTTGAGGATTAATAAGGTTTTGATGTTAATTAGGGCATTTCCATTGTATCTTATCCAGAACCACCACACTCGTTTTAGTTTATAAACAAGACTGTTGCTACTATCAACGTAATATTGTAATTAAAATATGGGAAGGGCCAATTCTGGCCTCATTTCCAAAGTGTCTTGTGGTTTCAAGTTCCTGTCATGCTTGTGCACAGGTCACACAAATCCCTAGTTAATCATTGCATCATTACACAGTTTACCTCCCGGGTCTTCCTGCGCACAGACATTCTATTCAAACTTATTAATGTGATCATGTCCGGTCTTGAATATGAGGTGATGGATGCTGAATGCTGTGATTCATTGGGCTTTTGCTGAGTCACATGTTGTCCTTTGTATTGCATTTTTTGTCTTAGACTCTTGTTTCGAGAAATTGTGCACTTTAGTTCACTCACCTCACTCTTAATTCCTGTTAAATGGCATGTTTACTTTTGTAAGAGACGTTGTTTGGCTCTGGTTGAGGTTTCAGTCCTGCTCGCTGCTCTAAACCAGTCCCTGTAGAGCAGTTGCTATAGCAACACTCTACTCCCACATATTTTTGGCAGTAAAACTCGTTCAGGTCACTGTGTAAAACACAGGCCTATACTAAAGACATTTCATTTGACAAACAAGTCATAGTTTCTGTGTGTTTTTCTGAGGGGCAGCTCTGCATGTACTAAACAACTTGGAGTCAGATACCATTTGAGCAATTCAAATGATCTCATTTAAGTAGAAATGAAGCAATTTGTGCAAGCAATGTACAAAATGACTAACAAACAACTAGCAAGACCTCGTATGGACAAAGAATTTCGATGAAGACGTTTTGTAATTCTAGTTGTCATAGTTAATCATGCAGATACTGACAAAGAAGCGAGAAAAGGGATATATGATCGATGGTTTCTGGACAAATTCTTTATTAATAAAATAACACAAAAGCACACAAACAACAACAAACACGAAAAGCAATGTTACCGTACATTCAGAGGAAGAAACATTGACTTTCGCTTGTCTACCCACAGTATTTAAAGACATTCAGATGTGATAAAGTAGTCAAAGTATGAAAAGTGTGCATAACGCTTAACAGTAAGGCTCCATACTTTTGCGCTTGTTTGTAGTGTTCAAAGCCATGTTGTGAGGTTTTACCAACACTGTGAAGCTTCAATCAACAACCTCAGTTTTTATATGTGCACAAAGTATCATAGCTATGAGCAATTATTAGGTGAAAAACAGACCTTGTCATGCCATTAGCTGAGGAGGAAAAGAAAAAAGGAAATGAACACAACTTTCAGTATTGAAAAAGAACTTTTTGTACGCTCGCATACCAATATATATGAAGACCACAATGAAGGATGTATTACACCCCTGATTAGTACCTATTATTATTTGAGGTAACATTTTTTAAAGCTATTTCATATTTATTATTTCATCAGCATTATAGAGATTCTGTGCAGACGTTGTGATTAAAAGTTGTTGACTACTGACATCAATATTAATTTTGTCAGTTCAGCAATCTTTGTTTTATCTTCTTCATTCTCAACAACTGGATTCTTGTTATTATTAATGCATCAACCTGCAGTTGCTAGGTTAAACAATTTAGCTAGTTAAAGTTAAGGTTAGTTTAAACAAATAGCACATTTAAAGTGTTCATAACATGCATCTCACCACAAAATAAAACAATTCTTATGTTTTATAAAAATACAAAGAAAAAAGTATGCTGTACATGTAACAGTAAAAAGCCTATTGATTAAAATAGGCCCCAGCCTCAGTATAAAAATAATGTAAGGGTTTAAAAACTATTAATTTATCTAAGGTATAAAATGGTACATAGATAAGGCAGTTAATTGGTGAAATAGTAAGTGAAGCTTTACATTGTTGCTGTTATTACATGTGTAGCATGTAATATGACATTCATTTCTGTAAAAACATATTACAGTACATACATTACAGTACTTAATTAACATAGACACCCATGCAACAAAGGTATTATTGATGATCTAAAATGAATGGCTTTTTAAAATTAATACTATTTTAAAATAAAAATAATATAGTGTTTCCACAAAAAACTAGTTATGTTTAATAACAATTATGAGACATGGTTATTAACACATAATTAAGAGTTGAATACAAAAGTGCTGTGACAGTTTCCAGTACCGCAACACCCCAAGCCATGCAAAATCAAGTCAGTTCATTAAAAGAATAGTTCACCCGATAATAAAAGTCTGCTTCGCAAGTAAAAACAGTCCAGAATGGTTCTAAACAAATATGTTGGTGCATTGTGATGTAATATGATAACCGTAGATGGATGTTTTCACTGAAGGAATTGGTGTTATTTGAGATTATGAACTCTATTACTAATATATACATGGATTTAAAAAAGAGATTAATATATGGGCTGGATTATTGTGATGTTTTGAGCCTCATTCTGCCAGCACCCATTCACTGCAGAGGATCCATTGCTGAGCAAATTATGTAATGCTGAATTTCTCCAAATCTGTTCTGATGAAGAAACAAACTCATCTACATCTTGGAAGGCCTGAGGAACTACTGTAAACTATTCCTTTAGAAAAAACCCATAAAGATCAAGTTTTTTATGATCTCCCAGAGGAGAATGTCCCACTTTGAGTTAATCTTTTGTGCATCAAATGATAGAATTCTCTGAAGAATTATACTTGAGTATCAAATAAGCGATGATTAACACCACTACCAGTGCCACGCCGGATATAACAATAGCCCAGAATGTGGTTCTGTCTGTGGGAGAAAAGACAATAATTATTTTACAAAGAGATGAATCAATCGGCAGCTTCAGCAACAGAAGCTTGACTCTGTTGGTTGTACAAAACACACACACACTGCCTGCAGCAGTGGCGTGAACACAACACCAGTGTTCGAGAAACACCAAGAGACTATTGTGGTGCTATTCCTCATTTCAGGAGGGGCCTGATGAATCATTAAATGTAAACGGCAAGTTTATTCAAGACTGCAAACCCCCCCGTAGATAAAGAATGAACTTTGGGATAAGTCAATACTGCATGTTTTAAGATAATCGACAGGTATAAATATGATAAATGTCACAAACACGTGCATTTTCAGGATTTTTATTTTAAATGGATTATAATTGGAAGTCATTGTAATGGAGTGCTGCAGGAATGACCATTTTTGTAGGCCAAAATGAAAAAATGACTAGGTTAACACTTCAGTTGTCCAGAAATCAATGGCTTTTTGGTTTAATCAAGTTTTTTTACATTTTAAAATGAAACCTCAATTTTCAGTTAATGTCATTTAATTATTGAATTCAGTGATGTCATGGTAAATGCCTTAAAGAGATCTGTGTTTAACACAAGCTCAAAATATATTCATGGTTATATTGAAAATATTAATGTTTAGGTTTTAAATTCAGGTTATTCTGTAACTGTAACAGAACGGACCTCTGTGGCGCTGTCCAACCGTCATCAGCGGGAACCTTCTAGTTTCGGAATACTAGTTTCCACCCGGACCTCTTTTTCCCGAACACCTGTGGGGATTTCCGTCACAGGTGTTCGGCATTATCTCCAGTATAAAGCGGACCCACGGACTTCAGTTCGACGCGAAGTTTTGATCGTTCCCGACAATTCTGAGCGCTCTTGGCTTACCTTTCGGACTGAATTTGTTACTTACCTGGATTGTTTATTTCGTCACTGATTCTTGCTTGTTGCCCCGACCATTGCTTGGACCTGGACCTTGATTCTTTCCTGCTGCCCTGAACGCTGCCTGAACCCTTGATATCCCGACCTCTCGTCTGTTTAACGGTACTGTTTTGCTCTGCCTTCTCTGACTATGTCTGCCCCCGATGACCACCGCATGTTTGATTGTGATTTTGACAATAAATCGTTGCATATGGATCAACTGTCTGCCGAGCCGTCATTACAGAAAACTTCGCTGAAAACTGATCCAGCAATGATTAATGATCTGACTCGGGAAGTTACACGCCAGGGCGCTATGTTGCACACTCACCACCAGCAATTGGAGAAACTAACTCGCCTGTCTGAGGATATGGGTCAATCCTTACAGACTTTGAATGTTTCCATGCAAGCTCTGAGTGCTGCTATCGCCGCCATTTCACCACATTTCAGCCTTTTCACCACAACCATCACCCAGCCCAAGTCGCATTGCTCAAGTGTCGCTCCCCGAGAAATACGACGGCTCACCGGGGAAGTGTCAAGGCTTCGCTCACATCACCTTCCACTCAACCAAATCCTGAGCCTATGCAGATAGGAAGGACTCATCTGACGGATGACGAGTGAACCAAGAGGTTAAGAGGGAACCTGTGTCTCTACTGCAGCCAGCCTGGACACATTCGTGCCAACTGCCTGGTGCAACCTCCACAATCCGCTCCTACACGGGTGAGTTCAAGTCTTTCTGATCACTCTATGACTTTACCTGTCACCCTAGTGGATAAAGGGAGAAAAATTGAGACTACTGCATTCATAGATTCTGGGGCTGAGGGAAATTTTATTGATGAGACGTTTGCTAAGCACTTGCATATGCCTCTTCTTTCATGTGGACCACGGGTGTCGGTGGCAGCCCTAGATGGTCGTCCGTTGGGCTCCAGGGAAGTCTCCTGCACCACCCAGGATCTGCAAATTCTCATTGGACCCATGCACTCTGAAAAAGTTCACTAACTGCACCCGACCATGCAGTTATCCTCGGCCTCCCATGGCTAGAACTCCATAACCCAGACATCTCCTGTGCGGACCGTCAAATCATACGTTGGTCGACACAATGTCAGTCCCAGTGCCTGAAAATTACTCACCCCTCAGTGACTCCACCATTCACTAACCACCACATCGACCCACCGACTGTGCTGTCTGCCTGGAGCCGTTCCACCTAAAGGCCGTATTTTCCCTCTGTCCCAACCTGAAACGGAAAGTATGCAGAAGTACATCCAAGAGGAACTGGCAAAAGGTTTCATTCGTCATTCAACATCACCAGCATCCGCTGGTTTCTTCTTTGTTAAGAAAAAGGATGGTACCCTCCGACCATGTATCGATTACCGGGGACTAAACAAGGTCACAGTAAAATTCAGATACCCGCTCCCACTGGTTCCAGCAGCACTAGAACAACTCCGAAGAGCCCGATACTTTACCAAGCTCGACAATCTCATCCGGATCCGCAAGGGGGACGAGTGGATGGCGGCCTTCTCCACCACGTCGGGGTACTATGAATTTCAGGTGATGCCGTTCGGTCTTCCAGGCTCTGGTAAATGATGTTTTCCGGGAGGAACTTAACCAAACTGTGATAGTTTATATAGATGACATACTAATCTACTCTGAGACTCTAACAGAACATGTGCAACATGTCCGCAACGTCCTTCAACGGTTGATTCAGCACCAACTCTATGCAAAGTTATCAAAGTGTGAATTTCACCAGACCCAGATCGCCTTCCTTGGATACATTATCAGTCACGAAGGGGTAACCATGGACGAGGGCATGGTAACAGCAGTACTCGAGTGGCCACCATCAAGGAGTTGCAACGGTTCCTAGGATTTGCTAATTTCTATCGACACTTTATTAGGAACTTTAGCCAAGTGGCCGCACCGCTCATGGCTATGACTAAGAAGGGGCCTAGCACACTTCACTGGGGTCCTTCAAAGAACTTAAAGCCTGCTTCCCCTCGACTCCTATTCTGCGACACCCAGATCCCGATAAGGAATTCACTGTGGAAGTGGATGCTGGTGTGGGTGCCGTATTATCCCAGAGACATGGAAATCCAGGCAAAATGTATCCCTGCGCCTTCTTTTCCTGCAAGCTCACTTCAGCTGAAAGAAATTATGATGTCGGGGACTGCGAGTTGCTCGCCATGAAACTGGCTCTGGAAGAATGGTGTCATTGGCTCGAGGGGTCGACACATCCATTTCTGGTTCTCACAGATAACCGGAACCTTGAATACATTCGTGGGACAAAAAGACTCAACTCCAGGCAAGCAAGGTGGTCGCTGTTCTTCTCTCGGTTTAATTTTACCATCATCTATCG
>JAUMHI010000035.1:3176671-3201922 GCA_032359435.1 Enteromius unitaeniatus
GGAGGAGGGGGGCCACAGCTCTAGCAGGACAGCAGAGGAGGGGGAAGAATGATGGGCCACAGTTCAGACAGCTGAAGTCCCGGTTCACAAGCAGAAAACAGAAACATATGCACATACAAACAAACTTTATTATTTAATAAACATCATTAACTTATATGACTTTGTCTTTGTCTTGTTTCTGCAACTGCTGTAATAAATAGCACAACTCATTAACATTCCTGAGGTCATTTTTATGACAGTACAGTTGTGCACCAGGTGTACGGATTATTGGAAAAAAAAATTATTTATGCCCCCTAATAAAACGATAAATCAAGCCATAAATACCTCTTTTGACACTCCTAGTATGTAAATTTACTTCTCAGGTCGACCTGTTTCAGCAATGTAACCATGTTAAATGCCACTTGGTAACTAAAAGTACAGCTTTTGCACCAAAATGACAACTATTTCTGCTACTGAAGCTTCTGATACTGCTAATGTTCATTTCAATAAAACTGCCACACAGGCACATCGCTGCATATGTGGTAACATTTTCAAAGTGAAACTAAAAGTTCTGTTTTATCCGAAACAGATAAACTTTAATCTGGAAATGCTTTATCATGCTGGTTTCCCGCTTCACAACAGTTCAGAAGTGAAATGTCTGGTGCTCTATCACATTTAAAAGTAATGCATCGCCTACACCTACACCCTGAGAAAGCCAAGAGAAACTTGGCCCGCATTTGCTGAAGAAACCATGACATTTTAGTTTGTTCCTCCAAGGCACATGCCTTGTGTTTTGCACACTTCTATCGCAAATGCAATGCTATACCAGGTGACCAAACAATTTCACCAAACCAGAAAAGCCATGTGAAGCTGGTTATGTGATGCTAAATGCTAAAACTTACTATACCTGAAATTAACAAACTCTTGTGACTCAACAAATTCTTAAATGGCTGCTTGTTAATAGTTACCCAGATAGCGCACATACGTCTGCAAGAGGTCTGTTAAAGATCTCTAGATCTGGAAAGCGTCTGCTGTCTAAAAATGTCTGGCAGACGTCTTACAGATGTCAGTTTTGCATACATTCTAATTCATATACATCTTATAGATGTCTGTTTGACATCTAAAACGAAATGTCCTGTAGATGTAAATGCAGACGTCTCCGAGATGTATGTGTGCTATCAGGGTAGTAAGTTAGTTGTTCAGTTTATTGGTTAGGATTAGGAATGAAGAATCATGCAGAATATGTGCTTTATAAGCACTAATAAACAGCCAATATGTTAATAATAGGCATGCTAATAAGCAGCTTATTAATAGTGAGAACTGATTCCTGAAGTGTTACTGATACTAGTGTTATTTTTAAATTGAACTATGTTTGTGGTGTGTTGCGAATGATTTTCATTATCGAATGATTTGCTACCTTTAAATGGATTGAGCTGGTCACATGCTTTTTTTCTCAGATGATCATTTTAAATAGTGTACTTACTGTATAGAACAAGGTTGAGTTTTTCCTCACACTGTCTGGGCGCAGTGAAAAAAACACCATAGCAGATTGGCTCCTCAATCCAGTCAGTCAAACTGTTCACCCGCCACTGAACGCTGAGGTCATTCTGAGTGTGCGATGCGGCAATGACCGATTCCCATCCCAGCACGCGCACTGGACGCGAGGCCACACAGCTGACCGACACTGGATCCCCAAACTTCACCACTACTCTGGAGGGAGATATCTCTAGCGAGCAACTGTCAGCTGACACTGAAGGAGGTGTGAATCAGAATCATCAATATCACAAAAAGCTGGGTTGTTTCAACCCAACATTGGGACAATAATGAACTATCCCAGCTGCTTGGTTACATTTTTAACCCAAAGGTTAGGTTAGTTCATATTTGGCCCAATACTGGTTTGAAACAGTCCATCTTTTTTTTTAGAGCGATGCCATGTATAGAAAATATAAATGCTATTTGAAAACAATTATTGAGCAGCAATCAAAAGTTTCTTTCTTTTAAGAAATACTTTTATAACAACCAAAATAAAACTTATTTTACAAACTTCCAGAAACAGAGTTAAGTTAATTTTCATGGGAAGTTGCTAAGTGTGAACAGATATGCTCCTCATAATTGTTTACTCTCAACTAAATCTGAAATATAACTAAACAACTAGTTTTATTTTCACAGAGAAACGTCTTACCTATTCCGATAATGGACAGACCGAGAAAGCAAAAGAGATTGTTTTTCATTTTGATGAAAATGGTTGAAATCTGCTACAGTCCGCTCACAGGGGCAAGAGGAATTCCGACTCGGTCTTGCTTGGCAACTAAAAACAGTGAACAGTGACAGCCAACAAAAGCCTTGTTCTGAAGGGCCTGGAGGGGGATTGAAGCAGTGGGCCTCATTACAATCAGCTCTCCCTCTGCTCGCACCTCAGTATTTCTCATCCTGTCTTTTTCATATCACGTCTAACATGCTAAAGCATTAGAACATCTCTTTCATTTTATACTCGTATTTGTCTTTCGACTTGTAATTGCTAATTGCAATAAATAGTTAAACGGCTCATGTTTACAGTTTATTTGGGTCACACTTAAATGATACTTGAATTAATTGCGCACATTTAATTTTCATTACTTCCATGTTTACACGTACCGTCACGTTTATTTTGAACTAATTTTGCTTATATGATTTAAGAGCTACTGAGCTCTGGTTATAGCTGTCTTAAAATGCTTCGCTGCAGAGAGGTTGCTATGACAACACTCACTCACAGAGGTTTTGGCACACTGATGTCACTCAGGTCACTGTGTTAAAGAGACACAAAGACGACTTCTTTTAAAAAACATAAAAATTTGAATTAATGTGTTTCCTTATAAAGTACTTATTACTTCCTTGGGTGTGGAAAGATTCATTGGTCCCACTTTGTATTAAGTGGCCTTAACTACTATGTACTTGCACTTTAATTAATCATTTGGTACAGTACACTATTTTTACATTGTACAAGATAAAACAGCAATCTTTAATGTCTGTAATTACAGTTATAATTACATGCCTTAACCTACCCATATCACCAGACCTGTCCCTAACCTTGTCTGTATCCACCTCAGTAGCAGCAAAAGTGTTTTGCAATACAATGTGAACACAACTATAGTGTACTTTTTTATTTTACTTTTTTACCAAATTCAACTTCATATGACAACTTCACACTCTGGTTAAAGGATTTGTTTTGATGAACTTTGAGCCGCTTCACCCTGTCACAGTTTCCATTGATACTCATCAAGAGCGTTTTCCCCAACAAACTGACACTGAAACTGAGAAGAATAAAAAATGAGAAGGAAAATGTAAAAACTTTATTTTGCTGCTGTTCGAACACACAAAATACATTTTCTTGTGTTTTCCAAAACATTCTGTAGAGTCGCTGATAGCCAAAAGCATGTACATGCACGCCCTGCAGTCTGAGAAGTTCAGCTCACAATCACACCAAATACAGAAGAACCTTCTAAATGTATTACAGAGTGAATGTTATAAAAACAATATTGTCTTCTTTAATAATTGTAGCTTTTTCCCTTTTAATGCGTGTCATCTACATCAGTGGTTCTCGACTAAATGAAAATGAACATTTGTGAAAATGCACCTTCTAGTTATTGTCAGATGTTAATTTCATACTAACATCTAAAGGCAGGAATTTGTTTCTAAATGAAAGTCGTGTATTGAAGTGGTTCACTGACTTTATATGAATGACTGATCAACCTCTACTAGTTTTATATTTGTATGAATTACCAGGAGAGTAGAAATAAAGAAAAAACAATAATGGGACAAATTATCTCTGTTGTCTCACTCTTAATTAAATGACAATAAACAATGCACCCAACAATTGGGAAAAAATAAGAACAGTCCAGAATGTGGGACGAATACCTGCAGAAGAAAAGCAGTGTTAATGATGTAAAACACTCCAGTAGTCTCAAAGCTGAATCCCTGTCTACAGATGCACTCTTTACAAATACAGTACAGAAATGACAAAATGCTTGTTTCTTGTGGAGCCATAGAACAACCATTCTTAGCTCACCAAAGGTTATTAAAACTGAAAAAAAAGCCAGATTTTATGAAGAATGTTTTAAAAATCTTTTCCAGAAAGTGGCATAACTTAGTCATGATGGGCAATACAATCATTTTAATGAACACTGCTTTTGGTTTCAATTAGAAAAAACACTGCACAAGGGTGGATAAGAACCCACAGCCTTCATGAGCTGTATGCCAAAATCATCAATATTAAAACAATAAAAGGCTTGAACTACTTCAGTTGTGGTTGTGTGTAATGAATCTAAAATATATGAAAGTCTAATGTTTATCAGTACATTACAGAAAATAATGAACTTTATCACAATATGCTAATTTTTTGAAAAGGACCTGTATTTATTTAAGTCAATACACACATAAAAATATCTAAATTAGCATTCATGAACTCTTCAACAAACATAAACAAAATAAGAATGAAAAAAATAAGAATAATTTGATTTCATTCATAACCCACCTGCAGATTTGACGATGAACACTTTGCTGTCACTTCCCTCAGTGTTTGTGGCGGTGCACATGTAGTTTCCTGGATTAAGTGTTGAGGACTGGAGCACTGAGGAGCTGATCTCCTCTTCCAGATGATCTGAGTGCCATGTGTACGTAGGAGCCGGGTTTGCCTTCACTGTACAATCCAGCATGACCTCTTCACCTTTAATGATGCTCTCTGTTGAACTGGAGTGTTGTGGTTTATCTGAGGAGGACAGAGAGACATTTCTCAGCAAATGAGCAGCTGTTATTAACTAAAAATACTGTACAACTGAAATCTTTTGTGTGCATTCAATTCATATATTTTATATTTAAGTTAATAAATCTCTGTGTGTGATGAAATAGAACAGTAACACATTCATGTTACGGTGTGGAATGAACTCACATTAACTAAAATCAAAAAGGGTAGATAATGATGTTAAAGACATACACCTGAACATAATTACACAATCAAGAGAAAACAAACTAGGGCCAGATTTACACATAGCCTGGTATTAAGAGAACCAAATATGTCCTCCACTCCGTTTTAAATAATAATATTGGGCACACAACATCGTTTTCAAAAAACTTGTCATTTATATCAACCCGCATAAATACGCCATCGAGTGCCAAAATAACTATGCCAAACCTATGTTAATGTGGCGCTCACATGACGTTAAGCATTTTCTGGTGCATAATGTGACGTTTGAGAACCTAAAACCCCCGTTTCTCCCAGTTGACTCGACAACACATAACCGGCGTTATCAGAAATCTCCACTTTGCCCAGAGTTTTTAGAAATAATAATTTTCTGTGCTAAAAACGGGTTTTTGTGTAAATGAGAGGTGAACCGCAGGGAAATATCTGCGTCTTCCCTTCGTGTAAATGGGGCCTAGGTCACACAGAGGCAGAGCTCATGGGGAATGAAAACACAAACATGTACGGCGAGCGTATCAATGATAAACTTACAGTATACTTCAGTATTAAGAGCTGATGTGGCTTTAGGAGGAGGTTGAGGTCCTTCTGCTCCCAGATCCAGCTCTGCTTCACACCTGTATTGAGCTCCATCATCAGCTCTGTCTGGACGGATCAGGAGTGTGACAGCTTTATTCACTGGAGTCTGGATGGTGTCAGTGAAGGTGGTTTGATTCAGCGGAGTCTGTCCTTTGTACCATGTGACAGTGAGATCCTGAACAGGAGCCACTTTGAGAACCTCACACTGGAGCTCATACTGCTCTCCCTCCTTCATTGGTCCTCTGTGATTCACAGTCCTGATGGACACACTGTCTGGAGTCTCTGTGGAGGAAGATTTACACACTCTGAAATCTGCTGTGATGATGAATCTACATTTATTACATATTTCTGAGAATGAACAGAAAACAAGTATAAGTAACAGAGAAACTCACTGTAAACGGTGACTGGGAGCTCTACTTGACACTGATCCTCATTGCCTATTTTATAGTTTATGAAGCAGTATGGCTCTAAGTCCCATTCTGTCACTTCTGACACTCTCCATGTGATCAGACTCTTTACTCTGGTCATAGGCACTCCTCCCTGACTGGCTTCCCATCCCATCCCTTGATGTGAGACTACTGAAGTGTTACAGTTAGCTTCAGCAGAAGCGCCGTGTCTCACAACAACTCTCTGAGGGCTGAGCTGAAGAGGACATTGAGCTTGAGTACCTGTTAAACACATTGAGGAGTAGGCTGTGAATGTGATACAGTATTTTAATCACTTATACTGCTATAATAAACAGAAGTCATTTTACTAATCAACATCAGCAAAAATGTCAAAGATTTTTTCATATTTTTTCAAACATATTTTCAGTTCAATACATGTAAACAAACACTACCTGACCTTAATTTAATCCAGCTAATATTAAAGGTAAATCATTGTCTCATTTATAATAAACATTCTATCAAAAGGCCAGCTTTACACATGCTGGTGTGTAGGGGGCTAAATGATCAGAGATAATGAGGAGCCAAGCCATGCAAAACTTTGTAAGTAAAAATTTTAAACTCAACACGGAATGGGAGGCAATGTAAAGACAGGAGGGATATGATCCCTTGTCCTGTTTCCAGACAGGAATCGAGCATTTAATATTTGTTATATACCGGTACGCTTTCTGCTGGTTAAGTGTTTTGGTTTTGAGAGTAGTAGCATGATAACCAAACATAATAATTTTTAATGTTACATAATTACAACATTTTTATTTAATCTGTTTATCATATATCATAAGTGTGTGTAATCATTTATTTTCTCATAATACAGACTCATCACTGTTGATCATGCAAACCAGAAACTTTACCAAAGAACTTCCCCAAAATCACTGTAACCTCAGTCAGACCGCAAGAATACTTCATCTAAAATCCACTGAGAGTACACATTATGATTTGCAGAACTATTGCTGCAAATAGGCTATACATTCTTACAATAACATTTACATTATCGACAGCTTGGCACTGTTACTGCAGGCGATAAAGAAAGTTATTTATATAAAAAAAATATTTAGAATTATAAAATTATGTATATTTTTAATTACAAAAAAAATATCACGTGACCTAGATGGGGTCATCATAAGAGGCAGGCCATGTGAAGTAAAACAAAATGTAGAAAGACTTGACCACTTGATTTAATGTTATTCTTCTTTGGAGTAAATTTCGTTTTGTATTAATATTAGTTGAATCTAAATCAACGCATCACTTCCCAGTGGACAAATAAACAAGAACTTGAAAGGAAAAAATAGTGAAAGTAGAATGGCTACCGAATCCAAACCCGCAACAACAATCCTTCACAAGGCAAGCGAAGGACATCCATCTCCCCTTCTCTGGGCGTGGAGTAATCTCTATTTAGAGATTTTAAATCGTTTATTGCGCCCTCTTCTGGTAGGCTACAGGTGATGTTATACTAGAACGGGTCAATAAAACCGTCCCGTGCCAAGCGCAGATAAATACGAGGCGTAGACCAAATCTAAAAAAGCCATGAAGTAGTTGTGCGAATTAAAGTTATATGGATTACTTGTATAAGTCTCAAGGGGCTTAAAAGTAACTAAAACCTGTTTTCTCGAGACAATGGAGTTCGACTGATGAAGTAACCACGGCAACCGGCTGCCAGGCGGAATCGTACGTGAACAAACGTTCTAAAAAATTCTTTTTAAAAATCGGACTAACTTTGCTCGGAAAGTCATATCTCCTGCGAGCTCATGCGGAACACACATTTGGGCTATCAAGCTACTGGACGGGCAGACACAACTTCTTGTTAACGTTAAATATAAATATATATATTATCTTAAATATTGGGTTAAGATAATAACGTTGTAATTTGACCGATAAAGGCTTCTGTATGCAGTATCACTCTTGCTTTGAACTGGTGGCACACAGAGCATTCGTACTAAGAAAGCGAGTGGAGCATTTGTTCTCTTGATTTTGTCGACTGTTCAAATATTTAGAAAACACTTACCTGCGACCAGTGAGTACAGCAAACAACATCCGAAAATATGAAACGACGCGGTTAAAGAAAAAGACCACTCCTGCATTTTAAAACAAAGTTAAAATCCAGTCCTGAGCTGTAGAAACGAGATGTCTTTCTGTCGAGGAGATCTGCGATACACTTCACACACAGAGAAAATAAAAGTGATAATGACCACGTGTTTGGTCAGCAGAACTGCCCTTTTGGGTGAGGAGGAGTATTACTGGAATGCTCCTCGGTTAGCTATTATATCTAACTTCACATAACTTTACTTCCACTTATATAGCCTACACAACGTCCCTTAATATGTATGACATACTGGAAATTACCGAAAGTTCCCAGTCTATTTTTGTTTTTTGAAAAGGCTAGATGCTTGCTTTCTCTAGCGGTGGTTCTGTATGATGGTAGGCTGTCTAACACAATGTTAGTAATAATGATTAAACAAGTGAACACAATCAAACCACTGACATGCATTCAGATGTTTACCTCATGAGATGCGGCAACGTGTCTCTCTCACCGAGATTTTAGCATAAGCACATAGTAAATGACTTTCAATAAAGAAAAAACCAAACCCGCTGGATTACAAAGCCCTTATCTGGTCTTTTCTGTTTCTTAGATCCACTTTATGACAGCGCAGAACTGACAAATCTTTTTTCATTCAAGTTTTAATAAACGTTGAGAGGTCAGTAACTTGTATGTAGCTGTGCTGAGTGTGAAATGTTCATTAAATCAGTGCACAATTCTCAAACATCTGGGCACATGATGGAAAAAGGTGGTGGGAAGTCTGTCTCATTTTTCGAAGAAGTCAGGAAGCACTAAAGTCTCTGAGATTGAGCGAGTATCAAGAGTATTGAGTTCTCTGTTGATAACAGAGCAGCCTGTGTCTTCTCAGTGAACTGAGACACCCGTAGCTTTACAAGCCTAGCTTTTTTATTACATAGCTTTATCAATGTCAACATTTTTGCTTAGGTTAAAACATGTTCTTGCAGGAAAACTCATAATGAGACAGCATAAGAAATCTGATGAGATTATTTATTTGTTTGAAGTCAGGGAGAGGAGGAGGAGGAGGAGGAGGAGGAGGGGGGGTGGAATGCACTGAGACAGCAGGATAGATAACACAGAGGAAGAGGGAATACTTTAGTCTCTACACGAGCAACAGAACACCAGCGAGATTCAGATCATGCTTTAATACAACACTTCAACACACAATAGAGTGACTTACGTTTAAATACAGTATTAACAGTTGATTCAAAATAGTTCCAAATGAATTGGAAATGGAATATAGTGTTGTATTAAAGGGTTAGTTCACCCCAAAAAATTCTGTTATTAATTACTCACCCTCATGTCGTTCCAAACCTATAAGACCTTTGTTCATCTTCAGAACACAAATTAAGTTTGTGCTTATGTGTTTGAAACGACATGAGGTTGAGTAAGTAATTTATTTTTGGGGGGGGAGTTAACCCTTTAAGGCACTGATACACTATCCTGTGGTGCGTTTCCCAAAAGCAACTATGGTAAGTTCGGTCATTACAAATAGAGTTCAGTGGAACTAATGACTATCGCTAATTATGTTTTTGGGAAAGTCAAATAACAGGATAATGGAGGAATGCACAACATGATTTTTAAAATCTGAACTCTGCTGACAACACCGCCTTGTTGCTAGAGGATGTATATGATATGAAATAATTAGTTCTAAAATCAACTCAAAATACGTAATGTGTTTGATATCTTCCGATTGGTCAAATTCATGTTATGGCGAGTGTCAACATTACCATATAATTTAAAATAGAACCATATTTAGTGTTTGACAGGAATGAAAATGAGGCTGTGAGGGACTGAAGTACAGTGTGTTCAGTGTATTGTACTGCTGTTTAACAAGCATCATCCCAAAAAGCTTTTAGTAGACAAAAACTCAATAAAACTGAAGGTTGTGAGCTGCTGGGCGAAAATTAAATGATCTAAGACTTTTATACAGGACATGCCATTTTAAAGACTAGGTCTATTGCTCATACAGATTTCAGCAAAACTTTGGCATGTAACTCCTCTGCCCTGTTTAAACATTAGCTATAACAGTCACTACATTAAAACAACAGGTAATATCGTTCTGTTTATTATAAGCGCACTTCAGTCATCTGCTGCTTTGAACACACAAGCTCTTTAATATTGAGTCATTTCTGACTAGCTGTCAATGTTTTAACTTTCATTAGCTGGGAAAAAAAATCTAACCACTACACATCCTCCTGGAGTAAAAACCTCAACGCTGACTTAATAGCAAGGGAACTTTCACAGGAACCACTATGCTCACTTTCCTTAGAAAAATATCAAGCTGTACAATCATTGATTAGAAATGATAATAGTGTTCTCTCAGGCCTTGAGAGTTGTTGGGATTATTTTCCCATTCATCCAGAGCAGAACTGATCTTTTCCAGGAAAAGCCTTGTTTCCACTCTCCAAAAAGTCCTAGGGAATGTCCCACTTTCATTCCTGCCTCCACATATAGCTCTTGTTAAGGACTCAAACAGGAATGTCAGGTTGGCACTTATGGATAAAGCTTCACTTTATGCATTTTCATACTTATAAACTGTTTTTTTTTTCATGATGCATTCATGAAATTAACTGAGGAAAGAGGGATACAGTCAGACTTGCTGGAACACTGCACACAGACAGGATGTTTCAGTCCCCTGCCTCATGGTGAATGTCAAAGGTAACTGAAGTAACAAATAAGTAGGAAACTATTTAAGCCTGTGCTGTCATTTTATTTCCCTTGACCTTTGTAGACATTCCATTGATTCATGTTTTCCTTTGGTTTGATTTGGGTTTTATTGTGCTATACACCCTTTGCCATCTTCTTCTTCTAAAGCACTGAAAAGAAGCTTGGGTGAGCCAGGAATGTGGCTTGCTGAGAGGTCACGTGATTTCTGGTATGAACTCAAGCTCTCTTAGTAGAGAGCAAAGCCATCCCCTTGGCCGTCCTGCCAAAATCCCCTTTTCTCTTGTAAGCATTCACACTTAACATGGTTACTCAAACTAAAAATAATGAAATGAAAACATGTGATTTTATATTTTCCATTTCACACAGTAAGCACATCCTGTTTAATTTCCACTAATCAAAGAAAAAATGTTTTTGCCCTTAAAAACAGAGAGCAAAGATATCAGCAATTACAGAAAGGAGATTCTGAAACACTGTTTTGGGGGGGGGCATTTTTGTAAGTTAAAGTTTGGTCAAAATATTACATGCAGTTAATTTTTTAATGATGCAATTATGTGAATAGTACACTAAAAAACATTGTTTCAGGTTAAAGACACTTTCACATATTCAAGAAATGTATTCAGTTTTTATTTAGATCGAAACAAAAGTGATTTTGCTTTATGTCTCGAATAAGATAAAATCTAAAGCATTATTTTTGTGCTTTGTGAAGGCTACCATTGTCTTGAGAAGTTCACAGTTCATTCAAGCTTCAGTAGTTGATAAATGAAAGAGGTTCTTTGAGTCAGATGATACCCAGGAGCTAGAGCAAAACATGATCTTTCAGTTTCACAAACATGAAACCAGCCTGAAGTCTCACAGCCTGATGGGGAATATTCAAAATGTTCATGCTGCAGTTCATAAAAAGCACATGCATACAAGAACTGGAAACGAAAACCTTCTGCAAGTATATCCAGAACAATGGCGCCATGTAGCGGTTACGTTTAGTAATTCACATTTTTAAAGCTTTATAGCTGTATTTCTATAGTATGTGTTTATTACTTGAATAGCCTACATCCTAAATCTACTATATAGCAACATTTAAAGCTGTTGAGGAACTCCTAATGCTTCCTATTGTCATTACCCCAAAGCTGCTCCTAATACGTGGATCAGTTTTTTTCGATACATTGATTTCATTTAAATTCATTGCTTAGATTTTGTTGATTTACCCTTTACACACACTTTTATTTGATTTATATCATATAGTTAGTTTCCCTCAAGCTGTAATTTAGCTAAATTATTTAAAGGTGTGAAAATATCTCTTCGTGTGGGTACTGTGCAAATATAAAGATCTTTTGTCGTTACATTCACGACACAAGATGGCGCCAGTATGCTAACATTCAATACGGTCACTTAAGTGTAGCAGATTTACGTGACTTCTTATTCCACAGAAAAATTACCTTTCTGTGATTTGGTTCAATCGGTGGTTGCTAAAAGGCGGTTTGTCCAATCGTATAGGGTGATCCAAACATCCAACAGTTTCATGTTACTCCAGGATTTAGGAAACATCAGCAATGGCAACCACAAGAACCACAGACAACCATTCTGGTTGTGAACGTGTGGTTAGGCTCATGAGGACATGATTAACTATGTCAAACAGACTTCCTCAGGTCTTTTCTGTGAGGTTTTTTTTATGTCTTTAATGTTTTTTACGCTGTACCTCAGCGATGCAGAGAGCTGAAGAGCTCTCCGAGAGACTCCTTGTAAATATAAAAATCCCTTTTGCCATCTTTTCTCATTCAACCCTGACAAATATTTTAGGTTTTATGGGCATGTTCTAATTCATAAGCATTGAATGAAACAGACTTAGGCATACACTGAGATTAGGTGCAGAGGGTTGAGCAGTTTCCATTACTTACAACCCCCACAGTAGTTCAAGCTAATTATATCTACTCGGGGAAATATAGATATAGGTTTCACAAGTTTTGCCCAAAACAGCAATTTAAATGCTTTAATATCACAGAGGACTTTGCCACACGATGCTGAACAACTTGAGCTGTTATTCTTCTCAGTACTTCAAACTTAGAGAGAGGGTCTTTCAATTTTGTTTGTTTGTTTTGGGTGGGCTCCAAAGTGTGTGTTGCAGATGGACATACTCTCACGGAGTTCCTCCATCCCATTAATGCGAGTTTTACTCTCACACCACAGAGTTGCTATTTTGTATGTTTTTTTCTACCTTTATTTTGCCATGTTCCTATTAGTCTCTTAATGCTATTTGTTAGAGAAGACCCAACTCTTAGGAAAGCTTATTGATACACCTCCCTACAAATATTTCAAATGTGTGTGTGTGTATATATATATATATATATATATATATATATTTGAAAATAAAATGAAAGGTGATGGTTTTTATCAGGACTAACATGGTACGCCAAAAGGCTAAAGGTTTTGTGGGTTTGGTCATTCCCCAATAGCCCTTTCCAGCCCTGCACTGAGGCAGAGATTAAAGCCAACTGGCCTGTTTTTCTCAGACTCAGACTAAATCCCACCCTCTCTTCTTCCTGTGAGAACACTCTGTCTCAGACAGATCTCGCACTCTCTCCGAGGGAGAAAGCAAGGTCAAGCGGACCTGCACTTGAGAGCTGCTGTGGATTCTCCCTGGGGGAAGATGCAGCACTTGTCTCCGACGATGCAGCCCTCAGAAGGACCATGAAAATGGGTGTCGGAGAAAAGCCAGAACAGTATCACTTAAAGATCAGCCCTGTTACTAGAGCAATCGACTTTGGAATTGGAGGAATTTGAGGCAAATGGACACCATTTGAGCCCTGAAATTTGAGTGGACGCTTTGCACAGCTCAGATACCCATGCCTTGCCTCCCTCTCATCGCCCTCCCCGCAGCCTTAATAAAACAAACAGGTCACGTGGTCAGGTCACATTCCCATGAGTTTATCTGACGATTAGAGATCTGAAAAGCCATTAATAAAGAGGGCCATCCTTTTACAAATCTCATCTACACCTCTTTTGGTGTGCATTGTGGTGTAAATGGCATGGGAATCAGAATACAAGCTGAACCAGATTGAGAAAAGTATTTGGGTCTCTGTCCCTTTGACCTTCAGCTGTGCTGATCAGGGATCAGCGGCTTGTGACTACAGTGGGAGACAAGTATGTAAAAAGGGAAAGAGACTACAGACTCAAACCTTTCCCTCTCAAAAGCCCCCAGGGCATCGTTAGGACTCCCGC
Source organism: Enteromius unitaeniatus (assembly GCA_032359435.1). Lineage (NCBI taxonomy): Eukaryota > Metazoa > Chordata > Actinopteri > Cypriniformes > Cyprinidae > Enteromius > Enteromius unitaeniatus. Next base: position 3,190,560 of record JAUMHI010000035.1, read on the forward strand.
GAGAGGGGTACTTCCAATGCTGGGTACGGCCATTGAAGAGCACATCTGGAAAACATTAGTCCATTATTGCCCATGCAGGGCTGAGAGAGAAGGCCTATCTCATGGGGAGGGTGCGACTCTCTCCCGTTATTATTCCTCTGCATCATGGGTGAGGTCAAACATGTATGCGTTAGAGAAAGCTATCAGACGAAGAGATACGTAAGTGTTTGTGCGTGACTCTTAGTCCAAAGGCATTTTCATCCCAGAGAAGGTATGTGGAAAGCAGCATCAATGGCAACAGAGCTCCTCAAATCTGGACCATGAGCGCGAACAAGATGGCTTTGTATGCCCCCCCACCTAAAAGGAGCATGGCGTGCCAGGTGCTCAGCCTTTATCCTCATCAACATCAGCCCAGCTGCGACGGGATGCCACATACAGAGTCTATAACTGTGCTCATTTCATTGAACATTGCACAGACAGTACATTCATGCATCGAGCAATTTAGCCTTCATCTGGTTTGGATTTGTCAATAGGCTTAGTATTCTCGTTTGTGTCCCGCACCATCTGCATCAAAAGCCTTGAGCCTGAGGGGTGGTTGGCGAGATACTACAGCAGCGTTCATTACTTTAACATATCCATCAGCGATACGGACACTCCCTGCTGAAAGGCGTTGCTCGAGGACCCATCTGCGATAGCGGACGATCACAACTTGATCTCACACTCAGTGTTACTGAAAATTTCCACCCCATAATGTGAGATCACACTGAGCTTAGGCTGAACGCCCAGAGCCTGGACGATACAGTCCTCACCGTCACCTCCAAACCCCCCTGCCGAGGCCGGTTCCGTCACTGCTCCGCCGCCCCCCCTCGTTCATCCCCTCCATCTCCTTCCCAAGAGCCCCTGACTATACCAGCCCCCGCTCTTCTCTGGCCTTGGCTGGGCCGTTATTGAGCGGGAGGCATTTCACAGACACTCCCTCAGAGACTAGTGACCTCATCACAAGGCAGGAAGTCAAGGGGTTCAAGTTCTCCTTGTGAAAGTAATCCCACACTTCCCTGAATATTTGGTGGTGGTGGGGGCCAGTGGAGCACTGGGAGACGCATTCGAGGGGGTGTTAGAAGGCCCCAACTCTGTATTCTCTCACTCTTGCCACATCGTCAGTGTTGGATGCTAATTCCTTTTTCTTCACCTCATAAAGAAAATAATTTCAACACTGGGCTCTGCAGCATCTGGAAACGTGGCAGCAGAAGCGGTGAGAGCTAGAGAGGCCAGTGTAAGAGGAGAATGACAAAGGAAGGCCAGAAGACACGTTGTAATAAAGTCTTATTCTCAACGGGCGCGTTTCTGAACAAATCATACTGTGTATTCTTGCTGCACCGATGGAGCACGCCTGGTCTAATAATACCCTAATGAGAGAAACAGAATGCCTAGAGCTTCGTTCCCTATTGCTGATGGAGATCAAGACTGTTTGTTTGTGTTTCAGTTGCCTCTGCCAGGGGTCCGTGCTTCAGAAATGTCACTGGGGGAGCATTACACTCATTCGAAATGGACTTAGCTGCATCGGTTTAGGCTAGAATGCATTAAAGTCTAATGAGTAGATGCGCAAAGAGAATACTGGATAAAGAGGAAAAACACATATGCAAACTATCTGCCAAAGCACATTTTTATGCATTGTATGCATGAGAGCTTTTTTTGGCAGATTCATTGGAACTCAGTTTGGAGAAGATTGAAAACACCCCCAACTTAAACTTTTATAAATCACTCTGTTGAGCTGTATTTAATCATCCAAACTGAATTCTTTGTACGTTAAAAGTCCTTTTTACATCCATTAAACCCTATGCTCCAAATCATGTTCCAAAAAGAAATCAGTTTAATTTGTTTGTAAAAAGTGTTAAAAAAAAAAAGGCTGCATGAAGACAAACAGACATCGTAAACAACAGGAAAGAGACAAAAGAGTTTATTGATCTCAAATGAGTTTCCAGATGCTTTAAGGGGATTATGATAATACTTTCAAGACAGATCACTATGGAAACTGGTATCCAAAGCCTCGGGTTACACTTTAAATTCTTAAAGAAACAGCTCAGGTTAACACACAAAGCCACATGTTCTTTTCCAGACACCTGCCCTTTTTTCGATAATTCACCACAGCCAGGTAGCGATGATTACATACAGGTTTCTGTCAGCCTTTCCTGCTGATGCTGCAAGAAACCAAACACGCAAAAATATGAATTCACAATTTCCCCAGAAGCGTAAGTCTAGTCTAGGCCACACCTACATGCTTAAAAAAATCCCTGCCAGAAAACACACCAATTGAGAGAGAGAGAAAGCAAAAGAAGAAAAACATTTATCTGAGCTTGCCAGGACTGGTCTGAGCTCAGATACAGAGGAAACAAATGAAAAGACATAATCTCCCCGTTTATTGATATTAAAACATGACTTTATACCTCAAAACCTCAATATGTTTTAGATGTTATCCGACCCTTATTCGCACACCGTCTGAAAAGAACATACATATATGGCACACCACAACTATACCACACAGAGCGTGCGTACAAAAAGTGGGCTGTAGACCAAAAACCAGTGAAAGCGTTCAGTATGAGTGGCATGTTTGATCGGCAGAACGATTTTTGGTGTAGAAAAAAAAATTATAAAAGACTTTCTGTTAATAGGAGACGGGGAAAAAACCCTCTGTCTGTATAACAGCGCGTCATATGTGGGGGCTTATTGTGTTGTGGAGGACTTTCCAACTTAGTTTCTTCTGTGCTGTGATTCAATCAGTTGCGTTCAAATAAAAAGCAGTGCAAAAACTGGCTGAACACTCCTAGATAACCCATAAACCCCACAATGAGATCATTCAGCTCGTATCATCTAACAGTGAACAATCTGAAATCATGATGGACTGAGCTGCCCTGTGCCTAGGGAGTCTGGAGCTGGAAATTAGTGAAACGTATTAGACATTAGATTGCTCTGCAGCTGCTGTCTTTTAGTCCCTCTCACAAGGCCTCCTCCACAAGCCCATGATCTTACTGGGAGAGTAAGAGCAGCACTGGGCCAAGGACAAACACAATAGTGCACATTTTGGACTGGTTCGTCAGCGCGATAAAAACTGAAACTGAATTTGTGCAACACAGGGGTGGTGAATGGAAAAACAGAGGAGAGAGAGACGAAGGAGACCAAAGAGATGTTGGGGGGCGGGGAAGAAAAAAGTGAGATGGAAAAAGAGATGGCTGAATAAAAAGGAGAAAGTGAGAAAACAGGAACTAGAGAGAGATATGAATCATTAGAGAAGAAAGGAGAGAAGGACGAAAGATCGTGGTGTTTGAGTTTCTAGAGATAGGAAATTTGATAAGTTTAGGATGGCTGACTGATAGAGATTGACGACTCTATTGAGAGGTGTCCTGCACCTTTGTTTTCTGAGGGGGCTATAGTGGTGGTCCTGACTCATATGTGAGATGAGACATGACTAAGGAAAAAAACCATGAAGCTTCTTATATGCTGAAATGCATTGCAGTACTACCCGTTACGGGGAAAAAAAACTTTTCCCTTTCTCTAAACCCTAAAAAACAACATATTACACTGTGTATTTCGAAACATAAGTAAAACACCTGAGAAGAAATGAATACAGACAATTATTTCTTAACATGGTACATTGGGCCTTATTTTCTTACACAAACGTTTGGGGTCAGTGCATGTAAAGTCAATATTAAATGTGTGTTCTGAGTTTGTCACACCACAGAAAAATGTGTTAGTAACCACCCAGGAAATGCAAAAGTAAAAACAAATAATTTGAAATTATTTAAAATATTGTAATGTATGTTTATATAATGTATAAATATTCAAACCAGATTTGAGTTCTGCAGTTGATGACGTACTGCACTGAACGTCAATCTCACTGGTGTGATCGAACGCATATTTTATTAGAAATAACATGCTGATTTGCTGCTCAAGTAACATCTGTAAATAAACGTTTGAACAGTAGTGTAGATATTAAAACCAAATAAATATATGCATTATATAGAACCCATTGTTTGCTTTCTTGAACCCTTGTTTTAGTTAAGATATCGTGCTGTAAAATTACTAATCACATTCAAAATAGAGGTTTTTGTTTACATGTTTGTGTACATTTATAATATATATATTTAATACACACACATAAAGTATACATTTTATATATATATATATATATGTATATTTATATTCATAAACTTTATATTATGTATAAATATATTTAATACATAAATAACAACGTGTGTGTATTTATACATATATAAGAAATATACAATATATACACACAAAAATCTTATGTACACAAAAAGTTTCATTTGGATGCAATTAATCGCTATTAATCATTTGACAGCACTAATAGACCCCAAATAGCCCGAACAGATTTGGCTCAGGTCAGAAAGGTCATGATGCCTCTTGTACATGCATTTGTTTGTGTGACCTTAAAAGATTGAACACCATGGCTCTCTGCTATGTGGGAAACAAGAGAGGGAACAGTTTCAGGTCTGTTTGGGATAATTGGACTGCGTCCCTCAGCTGGAGCTCATGATGCCTGTGTGTGCAAAACGAGGGGAGTTTGCTGGGCCTTGGTGCTGGGGTAAGTCTGGTTCCCATTAGACCGGAGGCCCGGGGGTCGGCTTGTTTGCACAGGCAGTAAGTCCCATAGGAGAGAAGGGGCAGGCCAGAGCAGCTCCGCCCCACCGGGCCACGTAACAGAGAATATGTCTCATGCTCTTTCTCTACCAACACCTACCCGCCCCTTCCCCCTGTCCCGGTAAGAAAAGAACTGCGAGAAGACCGTGTATGGATGCTTTTTGGTTATGTATGTAATTTCAGCCTTGTGTTATTGAGTGCACATGCTTTGATGGATGTGTCATTCACAGCTGAACCTTGCTCATTACTAATCGCCTTCTCGAAGTTTAATCTGCATGTGAGGACAAGTTACGGGATCACTTGGGCTTGGCTTCCTCAGAGTGTCAGTTAAGGTTCTTCTATTATCCATGTGGAAACATGCACACCTTATTTAATCACGCAATCACCTTCCATTAAAATCAACCTCAGGCTTCCTGGACGTCCAGACGCATCTACTCCTCCTTCATCCCTCGTGTCTGGAGCTGCTGTCATCACCTTTTTGTCCCATCGGTGAGAGGCATACCAGAGCTGTTTAAGGGGGGCAGAAGCTCTGCTGATTACAGGCAGTAATTAAGGTAGTAAAGGCACCACAGCCAAGGACCACCGCTAATGGCTAAGAGAATAGAGTCTGTTTTTGAAGTGGTTTGACATTGACACCTCTGTGGCAGCTTGGCCGGGGCTATAAAAAGCTTTACAGACCGTAACACTGAAGATACTAGACACGCTAGGGCTTGAGGAGGCAATTCAGGCAGGGAGCGTGTAAAAGACGTCCCGTTCTCCTCTTGAAACAGGGGTGGAGGGCTCTCGGTCTCACCCCAAGTTCCTCTGTCACAGGGGGAGGCTGATTTATAGAGTCCACTTCAGCTTTCCTGGAATCCAGAGTCTTTTTGGAGGAGCGTTGGGAGGCTTAAAGGGTGAGCACACCACTGGAGAAAGAAGGAGGCCATATTTCTTTTCGGCCGTTAAGTCAATCGGCCCCCAGATGTGTGAAAGTTTATCGAGGCCTACCGAGTGCACAAAAGCCTCTTATACCGGCCGTTTCCTAATGGATCCATTTTCCTCACTGAGTTAAGCCTCGAAGAGCCAAAGAGATTGTCATTTGAGATTGGAGATCCTAAGTGTAAACTCTGACATGCCTCAGGCGGTGACCCATAGTACTGCGCAGAGCCAGAAAGGGCGAGGTAAAGGTCTTTGCGGTGAAAGGTTTGCTTGTTTAAAGACTGACCATTATATTCTTCTGAATTGGAGTCGTTTGTTTCGAGAGCATAGGGAGTCAGCCACCCTTGAGACGGAAAAGCAGGATGAGTCGGAAGTTTCTGAAAGACAAAGGGCGTATTGGTAAAGAATACCACCGAAGCATGACTTTGCAATGGGATCGATTTGCAATTGTGTGACTTTACACTTACGAAACAATACCAATGAATATTGCTTAATGGTTTTTGAATATGGTACATCACTGTACTTTTGTCACTTTTAGCACTTTGAGTGCTAAATAAAAGTGCTTTACAAATAAAATATATCATTATTATTATTATTTTGTGCACGATGGTATGAATGATTCAAGACAGTATGTCCTTAGAGATATCAGGCAAAAGAAGAAGAAAAAATATTATTGTCAGCATTCACGCCAACGCATGACGCAACAAAATAACAATCCCCCATTTTTTAATCACCCACAGTCAGTAATCTAAGGCGTTCCGCTGTTTCAACACAGACTCTCAGCAACTGCAATCTGCTTTCAGTTAGCACCGGCACAGACAACCCCGTCAGGATTCCTGTGCCAGATGATTAAAAGTGCTCTTTTGTGGGGCTATCAAGCGATGGTGTTCCTCAATTTATGAAGCATTTTTCACAGCAGCTGCAACACGCCAAACTCCAACTTTTAGATAAACTTTACTCCACTCATCAGTAGACGGTCGCAAAGGAGCTTGTGTTGTGATATACACAAGACACACGCAGACGCATAAACATGCAAAGATTTAACCAACAGACAAAGAACAACAAAGCTGGTATTCAACAAAGACTGGACTGATTTAGGTGTTATCCCTTGTTTTTAACTTCACCCTTCCTAAGACCTGCATGCCAGATGTGGAAACTCCCATTAGTGTGCAGGGATTAGTGCTCTGCCTCTTTTCCCTGCACACTTTGAGTCATCAACGGTGATTATTATTTAACCCAGCACTCGATTTGATGCACAGGATCCTATCAAAGTCATTTAGACCACTTTAGATAGTGTAGTGCATCCATGCAATTTGACTATAGATTTAGATAAAGGACTTTTTATTTTTTTCAAACAACAGCAATCAACATGGCATTTAACGTTAACTTGGTTTGCATGTAAATCATCATAGCCTTAATCATAGACTTTAGTCATCTCAGGTTGATGTTGTGTGTGAATATCACATATTTAATCATAGGAACGGCTCTACGTTTATCATCATCTATTCAAACAATGTCGCTGCAATTTAAACATTAGTAGAGAAAAGGGCATTGGTGAACAGTGGATGTTTCTTTTGTTTGTTTTACTCCAAATACAGCAACTGCTTGTTCACTTTTTGCTGTTTCAGTTTTTATCAGTTGGAAACTAACTGTCAAATGTCGAGATATTAAACTTTCCCCCTCACACTGGCAATAATTTCGACTTCAATAGCTGGCGTTATTACACTGTTGATTGGATCTGGCAAATAAGCTCTCTTAGTTTTGATTGGTTGTGGTCTGTGAAGTCATATTCTAGTTATGGTACAGCTGTAATAACATCAGCAAACTTTTCCAGAGCCGTGTCCACTCCCTGCTACACATAATTCAGTGTTCATATAAAAAGTCTTCTTTTGAAATGAACAGCGATCGCAGATCTTTTAGCATTCACACTGACTATATTTTTGGATACCCCTAAAACCCCAAAAGCAGAAGTTTGATTTAACTAAACGCTGATCTGGGCAAAATATAGATGGCCATTGCTGAGTGGTGTTATCTGGAAGTCCGTTTGCCCTTCACAATCACACCACTTATTTTCTAAAAAAATAATGCATGATGAGCTCAAAACCACTGCCGCAATAGACCTTTTCTCGTGTATCTGCACTAAAACACAGCAGGGAAGGTAGTTTAGTCAAAGCATTAGTCACAACTCTTGTCTGACTGTCTGGGTCCCGAGGAGGTCTTCGGTGTGTAGATGGAGTTGTTGGAAGCTCTGTCAGAATAGTGTGGTATTTAGAGTCCAGACACCACGTTGTCTCCTCTTTTCTGTGCCTTTGTAAATTTATGATACTTACATTAGTCTTTGCAAGACTCAAAGAGGTTTTATTGGTATGCTAAGCAGGGGAGTTACATTTACAAAGCATTACTAACTATTTAATTTAATTGCACCCACATATACACACAGCAGAGATTTCAGGGTTCAAAGCGGACGTGAAAGTATAAAGATTGGCTTAATGTGCTTTTTTGCATCATATTTGAACCTTGAAAACTCAATTTGACATTATTTGTTACTGTACTATTTCTTTAGTTATTTGATGTATCCGATTAGTATTGAAGCCAGTTTCTGCCACTGAATAAAAAAGGTAAAAAGGTTATTGCATTTTCTTGCAGTTGGGAGATATAACGTCTGAAACGTCTTGGACTGAAACTCTTTGTCGTAGACCGTACTTTGTCCCAAATTTGAGCATAGTTTGCGGTCAAGAAATGCTATTTTAAAGAGTTAGTTCACCTAAAAATGAGATCTCACCCTCAAATCAAAACGTCACAATCCTATTTGTGTTTATTTCTCCTGTTGAGCACAAGTGAAGAATGCGGGCAACAAAGCAGTTCTGTTAGCCAGTGACTTTCACAGTATATAGAAAAAAAGTACAACGAAAGTTAATGGCTACTGTTTTTATATAAAGGATGTCATCATTTTCACTCTTCGGTGGACTATTCTTATAACTAGACAGTTGTAGACTTTAGTTTACTACCAACATTTATGAAGTGCATTCACTTTGACTGATTCACTTTCATGATCTCATTTTAATGAGATCCTATCAATTTCCTTCGAATTATTCTGTGAGTAATAATTCACCCAATGATTCAGTGTTGTTCATTCAGTCTTGATCAAATTAACTTCAACTGCTTCAAAGAATACAGCCAGTTACATATGCTATATGTTAGCATAGCATACTCTTAACATGTTTTTTTTTTAATAAATGTAATGCATAAGATTATCAGTAATCTTTCAAGATCTTTCACCACACTCAATAAACAACAGTAATGCAATAAACATTCACCTTTGTTCACCTTTTCACCTTTACCACCGCCCACAGACTGCATAAGCTCCACTCATTAGCGCAAATGTAAGCGCGAACACTCCAACACAACTGAAACTAGATCCAACTAAACAAAACACTGACAAATCTTTCCCTTAACCCAGAAAATGTATAAATTAGCATTTCATTACCAATAAAAGTACACTGTCTGGTTTCAGTTGGTTAATCAGGTATGAAAATATAACAATTCTACAAATGTAAGTGGATTGATTATCATGAAATTAAGTTGAAGTTGACTTGCTTTGGTACATTTGAATTAAGAATCATCTTGAAGCTATTTCGGAACGATTATCGTAGTTTTGTTGATACTTTTAAATCACATGAAATGTATTCAATTCAAATAAAATTAGTGTATATTTTCTGTACCGCTTTGCCAATTGAGCTATAATTTCTTAACCACAGCCTTCTGCCATAATGGTGCCGTTTAACATCAAGCTGGTTTGACATAATTGCAGGTGTGTGTGTGTGTAGGAGCTGGGGGCCACAGAGTGAAGATGGCTAACATCAACAGGCACAGAATAAAGCCCCTGTACTCGACTGAGTCATATCCTCTTGCTATCAGATGACCCCTGACATTGACCTCTGACTTTGAGCTTTGCCCTAAGGGCGGCTGGAGTGAAGGCCAGTAAAGGCGGACATGTGACTGGCTGTGAATGTAGTATAGTTGTAAGAACTGAATGATGGAAAACAGTCTTCTCTGCACTGTTCTTGTGATTCTGCTGCTATACGCATGACCTGCTCCAAGAAAGCCTGTTTCACCCTCTACTGATGCGTTTCCTCCTCAGTCTGCATGCGCACAACCTTGCGTCCAGCTGTTCCCTCATTTCCTTTCCCAGCTTTCTTTGATTCTCTCCTCCATCACTTCTTTTTTTGACCTCTCTGGAGAGCTGGGTCAATTTGCATGAATGCTTTACAGTTATGCCTCAGTTTGCATACTGCTGTGCATCATTAAGACGGCAAAACATTGGATGCATCTGGGTTTAGTTTGTCCAACTTAGCTTCTCGAAGAACCTATAGAGCGGTCATTTTATCTTCTGGAAAAAAAGAGTGAAACCCGTCCCACTGGGAGTATTTTGCATTAGCACACGAGTCTCTGTTGAAGTGATTTTTAATGGTAATCCATGTAGAGAGGCCACGCGAGGATCTCCGTTATAGACCATTTGTTTGCAAGATCAAAGGGGTCAAGAGGGCCCCATATGTTAGGTACATGCTGTGAACATGATCTTGCGTGCCATACAATCGCCTTTGGGCTCCTTTGCTTATGAAGAGCAAGTGTAGAGCAAATCCATATGGAGGGACTGGAAATCTGCATGAGATATTTAGATTTCTGTAATACCTATATACATGCTTCCTGCTGAATACAAACAGCTTAGACCAGCAGCGGTGTTGTCCCAGGTGCTTGATTCTGTTTTTAGTGGTTGGTTGGTGATAGTTTCACAATATCTTGTGTCTGAACTCTAACACATCAGTATGTGTATACGTGAAGAGGGAAGCTGCACGTCATGTTACTATAATCAATAACCACAGACCAGTTTTTTGGTCACAGAATGGAATTGAAAATGCTTTTTGAATTCTTGGAATTGATTTCGGATATAGGACTACATCTCAGGAAGTTCAATTATTGTAAAATAATTATGTGTTAATAAATAAAGTGTTTTTAACTATAGAATGGAAAAGTTGCCAAGATGAACTCTTTGAATTATAATTCTTTGGACTTCCTGTTATTGCAAGTTTAATTCAAATTCTTTTGAAGCGTGGCCAACCCAAAGAAAATTCCAACTCATGAATTAAAAGGAGTTCAATTTGATGTGAGCTTGAGGATATACAACAATAATAGTAAATGGGTTCTTTATATTATCAATTGTGACCCTGGACAACAAAACCATTTGTAAGTGTTAATTTTCCAAAATTAAGATTTATACATGATCTGAAAGCTGAATAAATAAGCTTCCCACTGATGTATGATTTGGATGGATAGGGCAATATTTGATCGAGATACAACTATATGTAAAACTGGAGTCTGAGGGTACAGAAAAATCCAAATGCTGAGAAAATCACCTTTAAAGTTGTCCAAATAAAGATCTTATCAATGCATATTACAAATCAAAAATTAAGTTTTTTGACTGACTAAATTGACTAAATATCTTCATGGAACATGATCTTTACTAACTATCCTAAGGATTTTTTGGCAAAAAATAAAAATCTATAATTTTGACCCATACAATGTATTTTTGGATATTGCTACAAATAAACCTCAGCGACTTAAGACTGGTTTTGTGGTCCAGGGTCACACTCAATTTTGATTTATACATGAAGGGCCGGTTTCCCGGATAGGAATTAGATTAAGCCAGGACTAGACCTTTGCTAATTTAGGACATTTTTACAAAAATGCATTATCTGTGAGCATTTTAAGACCAAACAATGGCAATAATGTATTTTAAGATATCTCAGTGC